>QANX01005485.1:7386-21127 GCA_003254975.1 Ochetophila trinervis
AAAACAGACACAATGCAACTAGGAACACAAGTGTCAAGGTCGTTAGAAGAAAGTAAGGTCTCCTTATAAACAAGCAACATCATTGGCTTGTTCAATGTCAAAGCTCTCCTAATTTCACTCTCACTCGTAAAGAAATTGTGTTGTTTTTTTTCTCTTTTCAAAAACTCACTTTTCTCTTTCTTTCCACTCATTTGTGTTTGGGAGCTCTCAGTTTCTGTCTTGTCAATACTCTCATATTTTCTCTCACCATAGGTATTTCTTTGTTTTTGTAATCTCAATTGGTCTTCATATACCTCGGTAGTTGTCATCGGCATCAATGTATGTGACTTTCCTTTAAACTCAAAAGAATGTCGATTGGTGTAACCATCATGTGTCACTTTCCGGTCAAATTGCCATGGCCTCCCAAATAATAAATGACCTGCATGCATGGGTACCACATCACAAATCACCTCATCTGAATATCACCAAATTGAGAATGGAACCACCACTTGTTTCACTAACCTTCACTTCACCACAATCATCCAACCATTGCAGCTTGTAAGGTCTTGGATGCTTCAAGGTCTTCAATTCCAATTTCTCCACCATGAGGCTACTAGCTACATTGGTACAACTCCCACCATCAATGATCACACTACAAGCCTTTCCACTTACCAAACAGCGGGTGTGGAACAAATTGTCACGTTGTGGTGATTCATCTGCCTCTTTAGTTTGCACACTCAGTACTCTTCGAACCACAAAAGAATCCCCTATTATGGCAAACACGGAATCACCACCTTCCTCCAATGGTGGCATCTATTCTTCCTCTTCCTTTTCATTCTCAGACTCATACTCACCTCCCTCATTTAAAATCATTACACGCCGATTAGGACACTCTCGAGCCATGTGACCCCTGCCCAAACACTTAAAACATTTAATATCATGACTTGGTGTATTTAAAGCGTCGGGTTTACCTGAAAATGGGCTAGAGCCGGTCTTAACCTCCTTAGGCTTTTCTTGTTGTGCCACAAACCTATCCTTCCAAGTAGGCATGTCCTCACGTCTATTCCAATTTGGTTTGGAATATGTTCCTACACTTAAGAACCCACGGGTTTGCTTGGTTAGCCTAAGTTGACTCTCAATTTTAATTACTTTGCCCACCAACTCTTCCATCTCCACATAATGTTGTAATTCTACCACGTTAGCTATCTCACGGTGTAACCCGTTTAAGAATCGTGCTGTAACGCCACACTCTCTCTCCAACCAATATTGTCTCCAATTTAGCCACCGCACTTCAGACGGTATGGAGTTTTTGGTCAGACTTCCCAGGGGGTCACCCACATGAATGCTCCCACTGGAGCATGCTTAACCCCAGAGTTCTTCCAACTCTGAAGCTAAACGCTCTGAAAAGGCCTTGGTTATTAAGAGAGTGCTTATTTTACATTTGAACCATTACCACATGACCCCCTTTCCACACCCGGGTGATGTGGGATTGGACACCGATCTCTGCCAGTAAGGTAGCCTGCCAGTGCCTCGCACCTGACCACACTTACTCTGGCTATGCCAGTAAGGTAGCCTGCCAGTGCCCTTTGTACCCGCCCACACTTACTCTAGCTTTTTAGATCCGGGTCGTCACACGTGCCATGGTTGCCTCTCGATCCTCCACCACATTAGCACGAATCATAGCTATCTCCAACTCCTTGTAGTACTCTTCAACACTTTTGCTGCCTTGTGTAAGCCTCTGTAATTTCTGGCACAAGTCCCTATGATAATAGGTCAGAATGAAACGCTTCCTCATCACAGCTTTCATGTCATCCCAGGTTTCAATCGGTCTCTCACCATTCCATCTTCTGCTAGTCACTAATTGATCCCACCAAACAACAGCATAGTCAGTGAATTCAACAGCGGCTAGTTTTACCTTTTTAAGCTCAGAATAATGTTGGCAATCAAATACCATCTCGACCTTCTTCTCCCACTCGAAATAAGATTCTGGATCATTCTTTCCTTGGAATGATGGAATCTTCATTTTGATGTTGCTCAAGTCATCATCTTCCCTACGATACCTTGGTCTATTCACTCGGCCTCCATAGTCCCTGTAGTATGGACCTCTACCGAATTCTTCTTGTGTTTCCTCCATGTCAGTTTCATAGTCGTCTTCAAAACCAGGTTGATTGACCCACTTTCCCCTCATGGCAGCCCGTGGGTGACCACCCCTATAGCCTCCACGTTGTGGTAGGTCTTGATTGTCACCTCGTTGTGTGCCCTGCCTATTCTCCACTTGGTGTATTCTTTCCTCTAGTCCATCAAATTTTAAATCCATTTTTGATTCCATCATAACACTCATTTGCTCAAACTGTCTCGTCATTGCCTCCATGATTGCTCTCATATCATTAAAAGCTTCGAACCCTCTATGTTGAGAAGTTTTGCCTTGTTGTGACATGACTTCAGACCTGCAAAATTAGTTAATAATGGACCTCACAATTCACTCCCTCACGTGTTTCACTCTAAATATTGATACTCCACTCGTGTTTACGCTCAATTCAGATTTACGGCTACGTCCAAATCACAATCCAACCTTTCAAATCAAAGTACTAACTAAAGTTTGTAGCAAGATTATTGGACAAAGAAAAAGAGAATGAGTTCAAATGACCAGAAGGAAAAAATTATATATATAGATATATATATATTTTTTTTTTACTAGGACTGGTTAGGTCCAAAACAGCATGTTTAGGACCAACAAACTATAATCTAAAGAAAAAAATTAAGAAGTGATTTTTTTTTCTTTTCCGGACTAGCTCACAGATTAGGCAAGGTGCGACCCCAGGCGCAACCCTAGGTGCCTGCTACTGCGATTTGGCTTTTTTTTTTTTTTAAAGAAAAACAAAGGACGAAGATAAAAGAACAAAGAACTGAGATCAAAGATCAAGGAACAGAGATCAAAGGTCAAGGAACAAAGAAAACAAAGCAAGAATGCTAATGGTTATGGATTAAACAAAAGGAAAAAAAAATATTAAACAAAACGAAAAAAAAAACAATGAGGAAACGACAAACCCTAATGGTTTCGTTTTTATTTTTATTTTTTTTATTTGCAGATAACAAATTAAAGATAGATAGAACCTATAGAATCTGTGCTCTGATACCAATTGATGCAAATCCTAGCGGAATGGATCGTTCTACAATGGTTCAATGGTTTACGAAGTTGACCTCGACCCACAATCCAACGAGAGATTGGAACCTTGGTATGGAAACTTGACCCGTTGTCTATAAGAAAGACAATAACCTTGCTATAAACACCACAATCAAAGCTTCGTTCTTTGATTGATAAGTTAGAAGTTTGTTCTTTAGACAAACCAAAGAAGTGAGAAGAATAATTCTCAAATAATTGCAAAAATCTATTCTATTTATTATGCTGGCCGAAATTGGCCTTTTAAATAAAAACATTGTTGCCAAATATGGTTTCCTAAATAATCATCCCTAAAAGGAATAGAAAATAAAAGACTAATATACCCTTAATAAATAAACTAATTTACAAGATAATTCCTAGCCCATTTACGTCTACTCTTTAATGTAGCTCAACAAATTAATAAATGTAGACGTCTTAGGCCCATCCATAACTTCTTCGGCCTTTTTATCCAATGCTTGTTGAATATAAAGCTCCAAGGCCTTCTTGAATTGCTTGGCTCGATTACGAGTCACGGGACCTCCTGGATAGCTCAAACCATCATATGGACCACCTCCTCTGTATGGCTCGATGTCCCCATCACCTTCACTCCTCCAAAACCCAGACCTTCAAAGTAGTTAACTACCTCTCACATAAAATCCAATCCATCACAATCACAGTAGTCCATAACCATTTTAAGGTTTACATCTTTACATCAATAAAATAAACCAAAACAATCACATGGGTTTCAAACCCCCTTCTCAGTTTGCATTGCCTCATATGCTAATGTTTCCTCTTCCTCTTCCAAAATTTGTGTGGTTACCTACTTCACCATTAGTGATAGTACTAATGTCTCCCATTGAACTTGACTGTGCCATTGGATTTGATAATATATGCAGTAAACATAGAAGCTAGTAAATATTACAATAATACAAAAACAAAGTTATAAAATAGAAGGTAGTAGTGATTTGGGAAGTTGTCTGAGATGGTGTGCCAAAAACTTCCTCCTGAATGTTCTTTCTTGGCCTATTTTCAGGTGGCCTCCTACAACTTCTTCTGTTATGCCTCCAGTTCTAGCAATTTGGTGAAACTCTGGAATTTATGATGTGATACGTCTGTCTTGTCTCAACATTCCATGTGACAAGGGTCTTTTGGCTGCTACAGTATGCTTTTGGTCTTCAGTCACAACCACTTTCAGCTTCTAGTTCAGAATGATGACACCCACCTTGTTAGATTTGGCAGCTCTCCTTGGCCTCAGACCTCACGGTGAACTCCTTTTAGTTACTCCCTCAACTCGAAGTGGACTACCATGCTATGAAGAAGCTAAATTCCCAAAGCATGAATCATCTTACTGCTATTTCCTAAAAAAACTCTATGAGATGATCCACCCTCCGATAAAGAACATCTTGTCTTCCTCCTGATGTGGCTGTAGGTACATCTTTTGTGTAGCTTCAGTGTAGGTGACAAAATGATATATTCACATAGCTAAGACCCTTGCATCTGGCTCACCGTATGCATTTGGACCGCTCGTTCTTGGCCATCTGTACCATGGAATAAACATTATCGTTAAGTCAAATATGGATCTTCACCATTCCAGCCCTCTTTGGATAGTGTAGCTTTGGCTCCATGCTTATTTCTCGAAGAAGAAGCCTTCTCTCACAACTAACAAGCCCAATATTCTTCTGGGACAACAAATTCTACATAGGGCTTGTCGATTCATTCTGCCACAGCTTGCTTTGACTTTTTGTACTCCACCAGTCGCAGGGCTTCGGGGGCATTTTCTAAGCCAACCAAATATTAATTCCTTCCTCCCTAGTTGGACTTTGCACTTAAACTTGATCCAAAAGTAGAAAATCAAATATTAATTCCTTCCACATATGAAGTCACTAAAAGCCATTTGGTCTAGCATACTACTCAACTGAGATCTTCCTTTTGGCCGAAGGTTTAAGTCAAATCAATGTGGCATGGAAGTTTACTGCCTGAACCTTGTTGCTCGGCAATTGGGTCTTTGTCAAGTTGTCCCTGTGCTATGGGTGTCTTCATTCAATCAATGCTCCATACTTTGGCCATCCTTTTCTACCATTGATGAATTGAAAAATGCAATGTTGCATTCAAACGATCTAGCTATTCTTTTAAGTACATTCCTTTCATGTGCAATCCCAATGTGACTCGACACTTTGCCGAATGGTGGGATAAAATTATCCACTCCATGTTTAGGTGCCCTGCCAAAGATGTAGCCACACGTGTTTTCTCCAGACATTGTTCTACTACTAAAGCTTCTGATGGTTGTTTTTTACTTCCAGCTGATCCGTCACTGCCTTTTTCTCAGGCGATATAGGTGATTCTTGCTCAATGTGTTTAGGTTAACATTCCAACACTCTCTTCCGCAGAATCACCTATATCGCCTGAGACTCCTAAGAAAAGGAAAAGATGTTATATATTTGATAGTCGGAACCAAGAAAATCCACATCACACCTTTGAGGACCAAAGAGCCATTGCATTGTCTCCTTGTGGTGACTTGTCTCTAGCAAAATATATATGCCCTGATGTTGTTACAAAAGAGGTACGCCATCTCCAATTTATTCTTCTCATTGTGCATGTCAGTTTGTTTCACTGAATTTCATTTGGATTCTAACAGGTCGGTCAACCTTTGGGCAATCACTCATCTTCTCCTTTTATCACACCTTCTGAGGTGATTTTGGTGCTTAACGTATCTCTTTCAACCTCACCTTCCATCATAGATGATCCTCTAAAGAACAACTCCAAGGTACTATTTTTCCTAAAACTCCATGTTGTTTAGTAGATGGTAGCTTATACTTATCATATATAAAATAGGAAAATACAACCTTTATGGACGAGCTTGATCTTGGAGATGATACTTTTCGTGACGTTGAAGAATTGCTTGAACCAGTCCCTCCTACTCTGGCTGAAGCAATTACAGCCATCTTTGAGGCCGATTCAAATGATACTGAGACTGATACAGTTCACTAAGCACTAGACTATGTTAGCAGCTTCTTTGATGAGGAATTTGACATCCTTACTCAAATATTTTGAAATTCTTAGAAAAACTTCATTACTTGATGATAATCTCCATTATTAAGCCGCTGAGTTTCATGCTTTTTTTGATCAAGATGTGGACTCTTTCTTGTCTGCATGATGTGATATTAAGGAGGCTTAGACAATTTTTACTTCACTTTCTACCCTCTAGGCTGACTTCACCTTGTTGCATGCTAACCATTCGACATAAAAAAATGAAGCCACTGCTTTAGCAATTGAAATCATGGGGTTGAAAGAAAGACTATCAATTGCAGAAGCTAACTTAAAGAAAGAGTTGATTGAGCCAAGCAATTGTCTATCCAGGCTCATTCTATCCGAGAGAGGCTTGTTCGCACCAAGGAAGAAACTAAAGTAGCCAGGAGCAAGAAAGCATAAGCCGAATAGATAATTCACGGCTGCAATGTGTCAGGGGATAACTAGAAGAAAACCTCTTACGGAGTGTTTAGAGATAAATAGTTTATACATACAATTTTTTATTCATTGGCTTGTTTTGAATGATAAATTTTATTTGCCTTCAAGTATTGTGCTACTGAATTTAATTACGTTTATTTTTAAAAATTGGCCATGAACTTTCCATCTCGGGCTTGAATCTATCACATTTATCTTAAATCTATGTTGAAGAAAACACATAACATTCAAACTTCAGCCTGATTTACTCCAACTCGGCAAAATGACAAATAAATAACTAGCAGCTTAGATTGGCCAGCTAATCAAACAAAATGACTTTTTTTTTAGTAAATGGCCGTAAAAAATACTTAGCCTAACTTTAATAACTTATCAAACAATATTACATTGTAAATGGATTTAACGCTTATTCTACTAGGTATCTCCAATTTTTGGTGTTTCTGGGGCTTCCGAGCTAGTCGGAAAATACTTTTTCAAGAAGCAACCATTGATCGGATTACGATGTTTTGATCCATCTAAGTCCTGGAGTTGATATGCACCTTTTCCTACTATTCCAGCAATAGTGAAAGGTCTTTCCAAGTTAGGAGACCACTTTCGATATCTTGTATCTTTTGATCCAATAGGCAGTACTGCCTTTCATAATAAGTCCCCTTCACCAAAACTCTTAAAGCGAACCATTCTTTTGTATGCACGTGCTACAACTTTCTTCTATATTTAGAAGTCATCTAAAGCTGCCAGTCTTATTTCATTAAGTTTTTCTATCTCTGCATCATAGCCTCAGTATATTCAGCTGGGGTAAGATTATATTGCTGAGCAACACGCAAAGATTTTACCGTTACCTCCATTCGAAAAACATCATCATGCCCGTACGTCAAGGCGAATCGCTTTGTGCCTGTTTCTGACCACTTCGACATCCTGTATGCCCAAAGTGTTTCTGACAATAAGTCATGCCATTCACTTGGATTATCATCCACCATCTTTTCAAGAATCCCCTTCAAAAAACTTTATTTGTTGCTTCAGCCTGACCATTAGCTTGGGCAAAATATGGGGTCGAATGGGTCAACTTTATCCCATATTCTTTGGCAAATGATTCCACCACTTCACCAGTAAATATCGTTCCACAATCGGCGGTGATGGGTTCTGGTATACCGAATCTATGGATTATATCTTCCTTGATGAATTTGATTACATCAACTTGATTTACTGACTTCATTGGCCGTGCTCCAACCCACTTAGTGAAGTAATAAGTGGTGACTATGATAAATGTGTGTTGTTTGCTAGAAGGAGGATAAACTTTTCCAATCAAATCCATAGCCCACCCTTAGAATGGCCACAACTTGATTATGGGGTTGAGAGGTATGGCCGAAATGTGATGTATTAGGTTGTGACGTTGACAAGTTGTGCACCCTTTGGCATACTTGATGCAATCAGATAGGATAGTTGGCCAGTAATAGCCATGTCTTCTGATCAGCCACCTCTTTTTTGTTCCAGCTTGGTGTGCTCCACAAATACTTTCATGCAATTTAGCCATCACTAGCATTGCCTCGTGTTTGCCCAAACACTTCAAAAGCAAGTCATCCTGTCCTTTTTTCTATAGCTCTTTGTCAAATAAGATGTACTTAACCGCTCTCAGTCGAATTTTCCTTTCAATTTTCCAACTTGGATTCTCCAAATACTTCATCAACAGAAATCTCTAATCATTTTCATCAACCTCTCTACAAAAGATGTCTTATTTCACATTCCTCTCTTGTAATGATGAAAGATCCCTATTTTGTATGCTGATGATCCTCTTTGTCAACTCTTATGGCATATGAATTCCTAAAGCAATTTGGGCCATTTCATTTGCCTCCCAATTCAATTCTCTCAAGATATGCCGAAGTACCACATCGTGAAAACTTTGGACCAACTAATCAGCTACCATGTAATATGGTGACAAAGCCCAAAGTCAAAATTGAATCGCCTATTATTTCAACTGTAGATGGTTATGCCCAAAGTCATATCATTTTGTTTTAAAAACTGCTTTTAAAACAAAATATTGTTTATATGAATGGATGGTTATGCCTTTTGGGTTAACTAATGCTCCTAGTACATTTATGCGATTAATGAACCATGTTTTAAGGGAATTTCTAGGAAAGTTTGTGGTTGTATATTTTGATGATATTTTGATATATAGTAAAAGTTTAGATGACCATGTGATGCATGTTAGCCAAGTGCTAGATGTGCTTAGAAAAGAGAAATTATATGCTAACCTTAAAAAGTGCACATTTTGTATAGATAGGCTTGTTTTCCTTGGTTTTGTTGTGAGTGCACAGGGTGTTGAAGTAGATGAAGAGAAGATCAAGGCTATCAAAGAATGGCCTACACCTAAGAATGTGTCTGAGGTAAGAAGTTTTCATGGTTTAGCTGGCTTTTATAGAAGGTTTGTGAAGGACTTCTCTACCGTAGCTGCTTCTTTGAATGAGATTGTCAAAAAAGAAGTAGGTTTTAAATGGGGTAAGGAACAAGAACATGCGTTTCAAACTTTAAAAGATAAGTTATGTTCTGCTCCTATTCTTGTTCTACCTAATTTTGATAAGAAGTTTGAGGTTGAATGTGATGCTTCTGGGATTGGTATAGGTGCTGTTTTGATGCAGGAAAAACGTCCCATTGCATACTTTAGTGAGAAGCTAAATGGAGCTCAACTCCATTTATTAAATAGAATCTTTTCTTGTTTTCAACAAGACTTGTGTGTTCCAAGTGATGATAGTTCTTCTTCTACTTGTTGCATTGGGAATTGATCTTCTTATCAAAGGTATTTACTTTGTGGCGAATTTCAATTTCATTCTTTGCCTTCTAATTAGTGTTGCTAGATACAATTGTTATCTAAAGGTGCTATAGGGCGGGTTTTTACCTAGGTTTTGTTCCATATCATCTTGTGTGTCGGGATTACAGTTTCTTTAAGCTTGGGGTTCCACATCAAGATGCCCCCATCTCCTTCAAGATTTCCAAACCGATGATCAATGCTTCATACTCGGCTTGATTGTTTGAACATTCAAAAGTAAGATGGAAGGATAATTTCATCTTTCGACCCATTGGAGACTCAACAGCGATCCCCACTCCTGCAGAAGTAAAAGTTCTCAATCCGTCAAAAGTTAACTTCCATGGTGTAAAAAGAAATTGAAGCTATCTCTACCAGATCTCTCTCTTCTTGTCTAAACAAGGATGGTCGGCCAAAAAATCTGCTAAGGTCTGACCTTTCATTGCCTTTTAAGATACATGTTTGAGGGCGAATTCTGACAAGGCTATTGTCGACTTCCCAATTCATCTCATGATGATAGGCTTTGACAGCATGTATTTGATAAGGTCAGTCTGGGAAATGATGATTACTATAGTCGACAATATATAATGCCGTAACTTTTCCGCTGCAAATACAATGCTAAAACTCAACTTGTCAATTGGAGAGTACTTTAGCTCATTTGATGTGAGACTCAAGTAATACACTGCATGTTCCTTTCCAAGTTCATTGTCCTGAGCTACTAAACATTTGACGGAGTTTTCTGCAGCTGAGATATAAAGTTTAAATGGCTAGCCCTTACGCAGAGGCATAATAACTGGTGCATTAGACAAATACTCCTTGATGCGGTCGAATGCTTCCTGAGCATGATTTTCCCATCTAATATCTTCTTCATCTTTCAGTTTCAATAATGCTGAAAAACCTTGAATTTTTCCAGACGAGTTTGAAATGAATCTCCTAAGGAAGTTGATCTTTCCAATTAGGCTCTGCAATTCTTTTTTGTTCCCAGGAGGCTTGGCTTCTACGATTGCCCAAGCTTTATTTTTCCCCACTTCAATGCCTCTTTGATGAACTAGGAAACTTAGAAAATTTCCTTCTGAGACTCTGAATGCACACTTTTGAGTGTTCATCTTCAGCTTATGTTTCCTCATTCGCTCAAACACCTTTCTCAAGTTCGCCACATGACCTTGCCGAACATCCGATTTCACCACGACATGATCAATATAAACTTTTAGAAGGTGTCTGATCATGTCCTGGAAGATTGCATTCATCTCTCTCTGATAAGTAGCTTCTGCATTCTTTAGACCAAAAGGCATGACAACCCATTCGAACATTCCGATTGCACCAAAACATCTAAAAGCAGTCTTGGTAAATCAGCTACTGGCATCAGATATTCATCTTTGGGCATAGCTAAGTTCAAATTTTGGAAGTCAATGCATATTCCAAGTTTTCCATTCTTTTCCATAGCTGGGTAGTTATTGACCAACCATTCTACATAGCAAACCATTCGGATGAAGCCAGCTTTGACTAATCTTTCAATTTCTTCCTTCACCTTGAGCATGACCTCTTGCGACATTCTCCTTGGTGGTTGCTTAAATGGCCAAAATCCTTATTTAATTGGTAGACAATGTACAACAAACTTTCTGTCTAAACAAGGCATCTCATGGTAATTGATGCGGAACCCCAAGCTTAAAGAAACTGTAATCCCAACACACAAGATGATATGGAACAAACCCTAGGTAAAAATCCACCCTATAGCACCTCTAGATAACAATTGTATCTAGCAACACTAATTAGAAGGCAAAGAATGAAATTGAAATTCGCCACAAAGTAAATACCTTTGATAAGAAGATCAATTCCCAATGCAACAAGTAGAAGAAGAACTATCCTCACTTGGAACACACAAGTCTTGTTGAAAACAAGAGTAGATTTCTCAATAATCAATAATTTAAGTTTTTTTTACAAGCTAGTAACCCCCCCTTTATATAAATAATAGGGTTAGGTTAAGAATCAATCTAGACCATAAAATAATTAGGAAAGTAATCCTAAGGCTAAAAATTAACCCTAAATAAATATAATTCGAAAATAGAAATAATTACAAAACTGCCATTATAATCTGGAAATAGCAATAATTACGAAACTGCCATTCTAATCCGAAAATAGCTAAATTATGAAACTGCCATTGTAATTCGAAAATAGCTAAAATTACGTCGTTTCATCTTTGCAACTCCCGAGCAGCATTACCACCTTCATTCCTTGCTTGGACATCATGCTTAAAACATCATCTTTTGCTCCAATGGTTGAATATGGCACTATGATGCCCGTATCATTCCCTTCCTCTTCAAAAAGATTCGTCCTCGAATCTGAATCCATATCGAAAGGAAAAATATCAGAAACATTAAAAATAGTGGACTCATTGTACTCACCCTGAAGGGCGATTTTGTATGCGTTGTCCTTTACTCTTTCAAGCACTTGAAAAGGTCCATTGCCTCTAGCATCCAACTTAGACTTCCTAAAGTTGAAAAACCTTTTCTTCCTTAAATATACCAAAACCCAATCTCCTGGTTTGAATATCCTCCACGTGTCATCCCATAAAACTTTCCCAAAGGGACTCAAAAATTCCACATCCCTATCATATTTACTAGTTCTAGGCACTCCATGCAATTTTGATTTCTCATCAAAGTCCTGCAATAAAAAGACAAAAACACTAGGCAAATCGGGGTTAAGGTTAGTTTCACAGAGTAAAACTTCTCGAAACCTCACTAATAATATTACTTTCTTGCCTAAGAATGCACTACTGACTTCTCTCTCTTTTGCATTAAAACTCTTTTTCTTTTCACTCATCTCATTTTTTCCTATTGCACTTTCCTCTTTATTTTTCTTACTAGTGCAATCACTCACCATTGGGCCTTTATTTTATAATATTTTCACTTTTGGCCTCTTTACACTCAATTTTTTTATTTGTCTCACTTCCCAAATCCCCATGTGAACTTTTGGATAATTTCAATTGTTCAAAATACACCTCCATTGGAGATAAAGGTGCAAGTGTGACTTTCTTTTCATTATGCTCATGTCTCCTAGCCCTTGGTTCCTCCCTCCATGTGCGTCTCCTCATGGAATGATTTGAGACTTCATCATGATTGGAACCCGTTGGCTCTATATCTCTAGTTCGCAAACCATCTCTCCCTGGGTTATTTGTGGCAGTCATAAATACTTCACTTACGTTATCATGTAGCTCATCCACCTTCATCTCTTTGTAATACTTCTCTACGGACCTAGACCCTTGTGTGAGTCTCTGCAACTTTTGATGAATCTCTCTATAATAATAAGATGGTACAAACCTCTTCCTCATAATTCTCTTCATCTCATCCCAAGTTGAGATCGGATCTTCTCTATATCTCATCCTTGACTGTATAAGTTGCTCCCACCAAACTAGAGCATAGTCGGTGAACTCCACTGCAGCTAGTTTAACATTCTTCTCCTCAGAGTAATTATGACAATTAAATATTAACTCTACTTTTTTTTCCCATTCCATGTATGCCTCGGCATCACTTCTTCCTTTGAATGGCGGAATGTGCATATTAATTGAACTTAGGTTGTCATCCCTTCCTCCTCTTGGCTCCTCTCTCCTAGGTGTTCTTCTTACAGTTTGGACTTCATACTCTTCTACATCGGAAACAATTACTTCTTGTCTCCTGGGTCGTGTTTCTTCCCTTCTAGTAGTATTGGACATGGTCATGGTCATCTCCCTCATTTGCTCCATCATCTCATCCATCCTAGATTTCAATGTTTCTTCCATCCTAGAAGTCAATCTCTCTTCCATCCTTCTATACTCACCCTCCAAAGATTGTCGTAAGAGTTTTGGATCCGATGTTGCCACTTGCTCTTCTTCAGAAGTAGAAACTCCCTTTCCGTCTCTTTTAGACATTCTTACACACTCCCTTACGTGTTTAACTCAACAATGGTAAACCCTCGTGTTTCACACAAATTTGGCTTTTACCCTCTTTATGCTCACCACTCAAGCCTTTTACCACTCAAGTCTTGTTCAACAAGTTGCACTTCAGAACCAATTACTTAAACAAAAATATAAAACTAAAATAGCAAATTTCAAAATTAAAACCTAAAAATAAAAAACAAGTTCAATTCTAGAGCAAAATTGGCACAAAAGAAAAGGACAAAAGAGTAATGAAACAAATAATAATTACTCTATGAAATCAACACAATGAGAATAGGAAACTAAACAGATTTAGAATAAGAAAGTATGAAAGTAAGAAACTAGAATAGGAAAGTAAGAAAATAAGAAACTATGAGAATAGGAAACAAATTAAATTGAGAATAGGAAAGTAAGAAAATAAGAAACTATGAGAATA
>QANX01005485.1:21234-45233 GCA_003254975.1 Ochetophila trinervis
TTTTTTTTTTGTATATATAATCAGATTCTTCTTTGTCTGCACTTTTTTTTTTTTGGTACGATTTTTTTTTTACGATTATTGTTTGCGTACTAAAACACCAAGAACAATGAAGAACACGAAGAACTCAAGAACAAAAGAAAAAAAAACACAGAAACAACAAGCTAATCAAAGACTCCAAAAAGAAAAAGAAAGAACAAGATAAATAGGAATTTATCTTGGCCTTGTTCTGATACCAAATGATGCGGAACCCCAAGCTTAAAGAAATTGTAATCCCAACACACAAGATGATATGGAACAAACCCTAGGTGAAAACCCGCCCTATAGCACCTCTAGATAACAATTGTATCTAGCAACACTAATTATGAATGAAATTGAAATTCGCCATAAAGTAAATACCTTTGATAAGAAGATCAATTCCCAATGCAACAAGTAGAAGAAGAACTATCCTCTCTTGGAACACACAAGTCTTGTTGAAAACAAGAGTAGATTCTCAATAATCAATAATCAAGGTTTTTTTTACAAGCTAGTAACCCCCCTTTATATAGAGATTAGGGTTAGGTTAAAAATCAATCTAGACCATAAAATAATTAGGAAAGTAATCCTAAGGCTAAAAATTAACCCTAAATAAATATAATCCGAAAATAGAAATAATTACAAAACTGCCATTATAATCTAGAAATAGCAATAATAATGAAACTGCCATTATAATCCGAAAATAGCTAAATTACAAAACTGTCATTGTAATCCGAAAATAGCTAAAATTAAGTCGTTTCATCTTTTCAACTCCCGAGCAACATTACCACCTTCATTCCTTACTTGGACATCATGCTTAAAACATCATATTTTGCTCCAATGGTAGAATATGGCACTATGATGCTCGTATCAGTAATTCCAACCAAAACAATCTTTGAACTCACTTAAAAGCTTAATGATTTCAGCCTGCAGCTTAGTCTCCAAAAGGCTACTTACAAAAGTTGGCCGAGGATCTTCGTCGGTTCCCAAATTTACTTCTAGCAATGGATCCTGAACCTCGACCATGGAGTCATTCATCTTGTTCAGTGGCAGTTGGATGTCATCGAAGATGAATTCTAATTCGATCCTAGAGTCATCTTCCATGATACATTCAGCCAAATCAATGGCCGAATTGTTTTCCAGCTTCTTTTCTACCATGTGCGCCACAAGTTTCCTAATGGTGGTATGGACCGCCATCATTTTCTCTTCTTCATTATTGTGTATATTCATTGGAAACCTTTTGTGTTTAGCTTTGAAATCTGGGCAATTGTTGGTTGTGCCAACTCATCACAAACCTCTTTCGCCATATTGTGAGGACCCTGATATCCTTCCAGGTCGTAACCTCTGGAAGGGCCATGTTTGTTGTTGCTAAAAAATTGGACTAGACCAACTTCATCTTCATAGTACCAAGCCTCAATTGCATTGGCGCTGACTAAGAAAGGCCAGCTATCGGCCTGAACCACCTAAACATTTTCACTGTTCTAAAATCATAAAACCTGATGTAATGAGGACGGTAAGTACAAGCTTGCATGAATCCAATCCCACCCCAATAATGCATTGTAGCTGAATCTGGACTCTACCACAAAGAATGTGGTCATGGTAGATTTCCCCCCATGGTAATCTCTAAAGGAAAAACTTCTTTAGCCTTAGTGATCATTCCTTGGAAGTTACTGACTGTCAAATTAGTTGGGTCGAGATCATGCTCACTCTTACATAGTTTAGTTAACATGGAAGCCGACAAGATATTTACTGCTACTCTATTGTCAACTAAAACCTTATTTATAGGTCCATCAAAATGAGCGTTAATGTAAACGAGGCTTCAAATGTTGTGACATCCTTTTAGTCGGCTTTTCAAACACTATCTGTTGGGAGCTAGAATGACCTGGCTCCTTTTTTAAAGACTTGGACCCGTCTGCAATTTCTTCCCTGACATCTCCAGTTTCAACGACATCTCATTCCATCACACTTGCCTGGTTGGGATAAGCTTTGAAAGTTAGCGGCAAAATAGTAACCATATTGATGGCCACCTCATCCATATTTATGAATTTAATCATTAAAGCTTTGTCAGTTCAGGAAACTACCATGTCTTCTTCCATTATATCCTTATCCAAATCTCTCAACCATGATGTCATCTCAGCGCTTTGCTTTCTGACCCAAACATTCTTTGGTGCTAAAACTTAAGATAAGGTGATGACATTTTGAGTCAAAGTTGTAGCCAGTTTTTTTAGATTTTCAGGTCTCCTCTCCTTACCAAAGAGGTCTAACTCTAGTTCCTTCATCACATTATCATCTTGTTTGTTCTCTAGCCGAGCTGTCATTATAGGCCATTTTTTGATGCCTTTCTCACTAGTCTTTGCTTTCTCAGCCAATCTCTTTGCCTCGACATGTTGGCAATGCATCCACCTCTTTTGAGTCTTGGTAGGTGGTTGACAAGACCCGTATCCTGAACGGTACCAACGATCTACCTCTGTAATTTGTGACCTAAAAGTTCTTGGCTTCTCGATCTTATGAGAAACCAAGCTTGTCGGATGGTTTCTGAATAAAAGTGACTTGGAGCTTTCGCTCACCTTGCCCTCCATGGTGTCGATTGTTCATCTTCACTGGTCCATCCTTCAACTTTGTTCCCAAACATTGGAAAACATAATTTTGGTTGTGATTTTCCAGTGGTGGCTTTGTTATGTCGAGTTTCTGATTCCTTGCCAGACGGCTCATTCCTTTTTCCTCAACCTCATGCTTAAAAAGAGTACAAAGCACCTTAGAATGAGATTTGACCTTTTCAGCCGAATACTCCTTTCTAAACTTGACATATCTCTTCCAAACTCTTATTGATGTGGGCATCGAGCGCTCTTCTAGCATGGATGTTCGTGGTGAAGACATTGTACTGCCAAGTGGACCAGTGACGCGTTCTTGAGCTAAGAAGATGATCAAAGAGGGAATGCTTGGACTTGTGAAAGGAATTATGGATGAAGATCAATTCAAGTTTCCAAATGATTTGGACACTTTTTCGAGGCCTAATGATGATTTAAGCATGTTGTCTAAGCAAGGGATGAAAATGGTAATGATGCTCGGGAGTTGCGGAGACGAAACGGCGTCATTTTTTAAAATAAGCATCTTATAATGGCAATTTCATAATTTTTGCTATTTTCGGATGATAATGGCAATTTCATAATTTTTACTATTTTCGGATGATAATGGCAATTTCATAATTTAGCTATTTTTGGATTATAATGGCAGTTTCGTAATTTAGCTATTTTTGGATTATAATGGCAATTTTGTAATATTTGCTATTTTCGTTTTTAGGGTTAGTTTTCAACCTTAGGATTACTTTCTTAATATTTAATGGTTTAGATTGATTTTTGATCAAACCCTAATCCTTATATAAAGGGAGATCAATTCCTTTGTAAGAGAGATTTCAGATTTTAATCAATTGAAGAATTTATTTTCTTATTGCTCCCAGGAGTGTTCTTGCAAGGTAAGGAATCAATTTCTTCTTCTTGTTGCATTAGGAGTTGAATTCTCTTATCAAAGTAGAAATACTTTGTGGCGATTGTTCTTCTCTTTTCCTAGCTTTCTAATCCACGTTTTTAGATACAAGTTATCTAAGGGTTTGGTAGGGCAGGTTCTTGTTTCCAATTATTGTTACATTACTTCTTGTGTATTTTGGGGTTTCAGATTCTTTAAGCTTGGGTTCCACATCAATTGGTACCAGAGCATTGGTTGAGATAAGTACCTATCTATCTTTGTTTTCAATTTTTTTGTGTTCTTCGTTCATAATACTTTGATTCCCAAAAGAAAAAAAAAGTTGTGTTTGATCCGTGCGTTTTTTTTTTATGTTGTTGATTTGGGCTTTTTTTATTCAGAGAAGAGAACAAGTATTAAAAAAAATTAAATAAATACCTAATCGCACTACCAGGCTCCTGGGGTCACACCTGGGTAGGTCGGTCCGCAAGACATCTCAAAAAAAAAAAATCCGATTTTTTTTTCTTTTTTTTCTTTTTTGCTTAGGGTAATATTTACTTTCTATTACTCTAATTCTTATTATTGCTTTTCTTTTGATCTACTTTCTTTCCTTAGTTAGGTTTTGAGATTTTGATACTTGCTTTTTGTTTTTCTTACTTTGATTTGTTGTGTTTAATTCTAAAGTGCAACTTGATTCTAGAGATTGTGAGTGGTAAAAGGCTTGAGTGGTGAGCACATTGAGGGTAAAAGCCAATATTGTGTGAAACACGAGCATAGTTACCATTAAAAAGAGTGAAACACGTGAGGGAGAGAAGTAAGGATTTTCTTTCTACCAATCTTGGCTTGTAGAAACTAAGATGTCGAGAAGAAAAGGAAAAGAAGTTTCTCATTCTGAGGAAGAGCACGAAAAGGAGATGACACCGTACATGAAGCTCTTAAACAAGGCCTTCACAGGAAAATTACGGAGGTTAAACATGAAGATGGATGAGTTAAATGATAAGGTAAATGAAGTCTCTATGACTGCCACAAATAACCGAAGGAGAGATGGTTCGCGGACTAGAGATATATAGCAATCGGTTTCCGAGGATGATGAAGTCTCAAATCATTCAATGAGGAGACGTCCAAGGAGGGAGGAACCAAGGGCTAGGAGACATGAGCCGAGAGAAAGGAGGGACGACAACATAAGCTCCATAAAGATGCAAATACCACCATTTAAGGGGAGACATGACACTGAAGTATATTTGGAGTGGGAAAGCAAGGTTGATCTATTTTTCGCTTGCCACAACTACTCGGATGAGAAGAAGATAAGACTCGCCACTGTAGAGTTTACTGATTATGCTTTGGTTTGGTGGGAACAATTATTGCAAACTAGGAGAAGATATGGTAAAGATCAAATTGTAACTTGGGGGAGATGAGAAGGGTGATGAGAAGAAGATTTGTACCATCTTCTTATTACCGGGAGGTACACCAAAAGTTGCAGCGGCTCTCATAAGGAACAAGGACGATAGAAGAGTACCACAAGGAGATGGAGATGCTCCTAATCTGAGCCAACATAAATGAGGAACGAGAGGCTTCCATGGCTCGATTCTTAAGTGGACTCAATAGAGAGATTGCCGACACTGTGGAACTACATCCATATGTAGAGATAGAAGACTTGGTGAACATGGCAATCAAGGTGGAAAAGCAACTTAAAAGAAAAGGGACTACCCGAAGCTTCTCAAATTCCAACTCCAAATGAAATTTAAAATGGGAGAAACCAGAGGACAAAAAGAAGAGCTTCGATTTCAAGAATAAGGATAAGAGTGTTAGCACACCTAAAGGTACTCATAATTCTTATTCTTCTATTTCCACTACTAGACATAGGGAGATAAAGTGTTTTAAATGTCAAGGGTTATTTCGGAGTTTGAGAATGATAGTGATAACGAGGTGCCACCATTGGAGGATAATTCTAGTGATGAGGAGAATATAGAGTATGCTATGAGGGGAGAGTCTCTAATTGTTAGGCGAGCCTTAAACCTTAAAGATAATGAGGAGAGTCTAGAGCAAAGGGATATATGGTGGGTGGAAAAATTTGTAGTTTGATAGTGGATGAAGGATGTTGTGCCAATGTAGCTATCACTACTTTGGTAGAGATATTGGGCTTCAAATGTGAGAAGCATCCTAATCCCTGTAGGTTACAATGGTTGAATGACAGTGGGGAAATGAAAGTAACCAAACAAGTGAAGGTTGCTTTCGAAATTGGAAAGTAAGTTGATGAGGTTGTGTGTGATGTAGTACCTATGCAAGCCGGGCACATTTTGTTGGGTAGGCCATGGCAATTCGATAGGAGAGTTGTTCATGATGGGCATAGGAATAGGTATGCTTCTGAGTATAATGGGAAGAAGCACACACTAGCACCTCTATCTCCAAAGAGGTGTACCGTGATCAATTGAAGATGAATAAACCTACATATGAGGATATGGGAAGTGAGACTAACAAAAAGAATGAGGGAAAAGAGGCCATATGAGAAAAGAATAAAAATAAAGGCCCAATGGAGAGTCAAAACACTTGTGAGAAAAACATGAGTGAAGTGAGGAGTGAAAAGAAAAAGAATTCTATGCAAAAGTGATAGATGTAAAAGGAGCATGCGTTGGCATTAGGATATGTGCGGGAAAGCTTAAGCCCATGTGCTGCACCGGTGTTGTTGGTTCCTAAGAAGGATAACACGTGGAGAATGTGCGTGGATTGCAGAGCCATCAACAAGATTACGGTAAAGTATCGTTTCCCTATACCTAGGTTAGATGACATGTTGGATGAATTGCATGGTTCTTGTGTGTTCACTAAAATAGACT
Source organism: Ochetophila trinervis (assembly GCA_003254975.1). Taxonomy (NCBI): domain Eukaryota; kingdom Viridiplantae; phylum Streptophyta; class Magnoliopsida; order Rosales; family Rhamnaceae; genus Ochetophila; species Ochetophila trinervis. Next base: position 27,537 of record QANX01005485.1, read on the forward strand.
TGAAAAGTGGATACCACCAAATTAGGATGAAACCTGGGGATGAATGGAAAACTGCATTTAGAACTAAGTATGGTTTATATGAATGGTTAGTTATGCCTTTTGGCTTGACTAATGCGCCTAGTACCTTCATGAGACTAATGAACCATATCCTAAGAAATTTTATAGGGAAATTCGTGGTTGTCTATTTTGATGACATATTGATTTATAGTAAAAATCTAGATGACCATGTAGAGCATGTTAGGGCAGTTTTAGAAGTTCTTAAGGAGGAAAAGTTATTTGCCAACCTTCGGATGATAATGGCAGTTTTGTAATTTAGCTATTTTCGGATGATAATGGCAATTACGTAATTTAGCTATTTTCGGATTATAATGGCAGTTTTGTAATATTTGCTATTTTCGTTTTTAGGGTTAGTTTTCAACCTTAGGATTACTTTCTTAATATTTAATGGTTTAGATTAATTCTTGATCTAACCCTAGTCCTTATATAAAGGGGGATCAATTCCTTTGTAAGACAGATTTGAGTTTTTAATTAATTAAGAGAATTAATTTTCTTATTGCTCTCAGGAGTGTTCTTGCAAGGTGAGGAATCAATTTCTTCTTCTTGTTGCATTAGGAGTTGAATTCTCTTATGAAAGTAGAAATACTTTGTGGCGATTGTTCTTCTCTTTTCCTAGCTTTCTAATCCACGTTTTTATATACAAGTTATCTAAGGGTTTGGTAGAGCAGGTTCTTGTTTCCAATTACTATTCAATATTTCTTGTGTGTTTGGGGTTTCAGATTCTTTAATCTTGGAGTTCCGCATCAATTGGTATCAGAGCATTGGTTGAGATAAGTATCTATCTATCTTTGTTTTCAATTTCTTTGTGTTCTTCGTTCATAATACTTTGATTCCCAAAAGATCAGAAAAAAAAAGTTGTGTTTGATCCGTGCGTCTTTTTTTTATCTTGTTGATAAGTAAAAAAAAATAAAAATAAAAGCCCTAATCGCACTACAGGGGCCTGGGGTTGCACCTTGGGTCACACCTGGGTAGGTCTGTCCGCAAGGCATCCCTAAAAAAACAAATCCGAATTTTTTTTTTTTGCTTAGGGTAATATTTGCTTTCCATTACTCTAATTCTTATTTTTTTACTTTTCTTTTGATCTACTTTCTTTCTTTGGTTAGGTTTTGAGATTGTGATAATTGTTTTTCTTGCTTTGATTTGTTGTGTTTAACTCTAAAGTGCAACTTGATTATGGAGATTGTGAGTGGTAAAAGGCTTGAGTGGTGAGCACATTGAGTGTAAAAGCCAAAATTGTGTGAAACACGTACGTAGTTAACCATTAAAAAGAGTGAAACACGTGATTTTGTTTTGTTTTACTAATCTTGTCTTGTAGAAACTACTAAGATGTCAAGAAGAGAAGGAAAAGAAGCCACTCATTCCAAGGAAGAGCACGAAAAGGAAATGACACCGGACATGAAGCTTTTTTACAAAGCCATCAAAGGAGAATTTCGGAGGTTGAACAAGAAGATGGATAAGCTAAATGATAAGGTAAGTGAAGTCTTTTTTACCGCCACAAATAGCCCAAAGAAAGATGGGTCACGAACTAGATATATAGAGCCATCGAGTTCCGAGGATGATGAAGTCTCAAATTAGTCCATGAGGAGACGTCCAAGGAGGGAGGAACCAAGAGCTTGGAGACATGAGCATAATGAAAAGAAAGTCACACTTGCACCTTTATCTCCAATGGAGGTGTATTTTGAACAATTGAAATTATCCAAAAGTTCACATGGGGATTTGGGAAGTGAGACAAATAAAAAAATTGAGTGTAAAGAGGCCAAAAGTGAAAATAATATAAATAAAGGCCCAATGGTGAGTGATTGCACTAGTAAGAAAAATAAAGAGGAAAGTGCAATAGAAAAAAGTGAGATGAGTGAAAAGAAAAAGAGTTTTAATGCAAAAGAGAGAAAAGTCAATAATGCATTCTTAGGCAAGAAAGCAATATTATTAGTGAGGTTTCGAGAGGTTTTGCTTTGTGAACTTAACCTTAACCCCAATTTGCATAGTGTTTTTGTCTCTTTATTACAGGACTTTGATGTGAAATCAAAATTGCATGGCGTTCCTAGAACTATTAAATATGATAGCGATGTGGAATTTTTGAGTCCCTTTGGAAAAGTTTTATGTGATGACACGTGGAGGATATTCAAACCAGGAGATTGGGATTGGGTATATTTAAGGAAGAAAAGGTTTCATAACCTTAGGAAATCAAAGTTCGATGCTAAAGGAGATAAACCGTTTCAAGTGTTTGAGAGAATCAATGACAACGCATACAAAATTGCCTTTCAGGGGAAGTACAATGAGTCCGCTATTTTCAATGTTTATGATATTTTTGCTTTCGATAAGGATTCAGATTCGAGAACGAATCTTTTTGAAGAGGAAGGGAATGATACGGGCATCATAGTGCCATATTCAACCATTGGAGCAAAAGATGATGACATCATCTTACCTAGTAAACAAGTGATGCGTTCTCGAGTTAAGAAGATCAAAGAGGGAATGCTTGGACTTGTGAAAAGAATTATGGATGAAGATCGATTCAAGTTTCCAAATGATTTAAACACTTTTCCGAGGCCTAATGACGTTTTAAGCATGTTGTCCAAGCAAGGGATGAAAGTCGTAATGATGCTCGAGAGTTGCGGAGACGAAACGGTGTCATTTTAAAAATAAACAACTTAGAATGGCAGTTTCGTAATTTTAACTATTTTCGGATGATAATGGCAGTTTCGTAATTTAACTATTTTTCGGATGATAATGGCAGTTCGTAATTTTTGCTATTTTCGTTTTTAGGGTTAGTTTTCAACCTTAGGATTACTTTCTTAATATTTAATGGTTTAGATTGATTCTTGATCTAACCCTAGTCCTTATATAAAGGGGGATCAATTCCTTTGTAAGACAGATTTGAGTTTTTAATCAATTCAGAGAATTAATTTTCTTATTGCTCCCAGGAGTGTTCTTGCAATGTGAGGAATCAATTTCTTCTTCTTGTTGCAATAGGAGTTGAATTCTCTTATCAAAGTAGAAACACTTTGTGGCGATTATTCTTCTCTTTCCCTAGCCTTCTAATCCACGTTTTTAGATACAAGTAATCTAAAGGTTTGGTAGGGCGGGTTCTTATTTTCAATTATTGTTCAATATTTCTTGTATGTTTGGGGTTTCGGATTCTTTAATCTTGGGGTTCCTCATCACTCTTACTTCTAAGCTTTTGGGTTTTGAACAATTAAAAGACAAGTATGCTAGTGATAATGATTTTGGTGAAATATATGCAGCATATAAAAATGGTGCTTTTCATAAATTCTATAAACATGAAGGATTTCTGTTTCGTGGACATAGGATATGTGTGCCAAATTGTTCAATTAGAGAATTGCTTGTTAGAGAGTCATATAGTGGTGGTCTCATGGGGCATTTTGGTGTGCATAAGACCTTAGATATTTTATCTGAACATTTCTTTTGGCCACACATGCATAGGGATGTTGAAAAAATTTGTGCTAAATGTATTGCATGTAGACAGGTTAATTCTAGGTCTATGCCACATGGTTGGTACACCCATCTTCCTGTGACAACTGAACCATGGGTTGATATCTCCATGGATTTTGTTCTTGGGTTGCCAAGAACTAGGAAAGGTCATGATAGTATATTTGTTGTTGTGGATAGATTTAGTATAATGGCGCACTTCGTTGCTTGCCATAAAATTGATGATGCAACAAATATAGCTCACTTGTTATTTAAAGATGTAGTGAGGTTGCATGGGATATCTAGGACAATAGTCTCGGATAGAGATGTCAAGTTCTTGAGTCACTTTTGGAAAGTTTTGTGGGGAAAGTTGGGTACTAAGCTTTTGTAGTCTACTAATTGTCATCCACAAACCAATGGACAAACGGAAGTGGTAAATAGAACTTTAGGTGCTTTACTACGTAATGTAGTTGGTAAAAAGTTAAAATCTTGGGAAGATTGTTTGCCTTTTCTTGAATTTGCTTATAACCGTACTATTCATTCTTCTACTGGATTTTCACCATTTGAGATTGTATATGGCTTTAATCTTTTAACTATATTGGATTTGATGCCTTTACCTTTGAGTGAACTTGCTAACTTAGATGGACAAAAGAAGGCAGACTTAGTTAAAACTATACACGAGAATGCCCGACTACAGATTGAGAAGAGGAGTAAGTTAACTGTGCAAAAGGCTAATAAAGGGCGTAAACAAATGATATTTGAACCAGGTGATTGGGTTTAGGTACATTTGAGGAATGAAAGGTTTCCTAACAAAAGGAAGTCTAAGTTGGATGCTAGAGGTGATGGACCTTTTCCAGTGCTCGAGAGAATCAATGACAATGCATACAAGATTGATCTTCCAGGTGAGTATAATGTGTCCGCATCATTTAATGTTGCTGATCTTTCTCCTTTTGACATGGATGCAAATTCGAGGACGAATCTTTTTGAGGAGGGAGGGAATGATGTGGGCATCGAGCGCTCTTCTAGCATGAATGTTCTTGGTGAAGACATTGTGCTGCCAAATGGACAAGTGACGCGTTCTCGAGCTAAGATGATCAAAGAGGGAATGCTTGGACTTGTGAAAAGAATTATGGATGAAGATCGATTCAAGTTTCCAAATGATTTGAACAATTTTCCGAGGTCTAATGATAATTTAAGCATGTTGTCCAAGCAAAGGATGAAAGTCGTAATGACGCTTGAGAGTTACTGAGACGAAACAGCGTCATTTTAAAACTAAGCATCTTATAATGGCAGTTTCGTAATTTTAGCTATTTTCGGATGATAATGACAGTTTCGTAATTTAGCTATTTTTGGATTATAATGGCAGTTTTGTAATATTTGTAATTTTCATTTTTAGGGTTAGTTTTCAGCCTTAGGATTACTTTCTTAATATTTAATGGTTTAAATTGATTCTTGATCAAACCCTAATCCTTATATAAAGGGAGATCAATTCCTTTGTTAGAGAGATTTCATATTTTAATCAATTGAATAATTTATTTTCTTATTGCTCTTAGGAGTGTTCTTGCAAGGTGAGGAATCAATTTCTTCTTTTTGTTGCATTAGGAGTTGAATTATCTTATCAAAGTAGAAATACTTTGTGGCGATTGTTATTCTTTTTCCCTAGCTTTCTAATCCACGTTTTTAGATACAAGTTATCTAAGGGTTTGGTAGGGCCGGTTCTTGTTTCCAATTATTCTTACATTACTTCTTGTGTGTTTTGGGGTTTCGAATTCTTTAATCTTGGGGTTCCGCATCAATAGCTAGAATTACGAAACTGCCATTATAAGATGCTTGTTTTCAAAATGACGCTGTTTCGTCTTTGCAACTCCCGAGCATCATTACCACTTTCATCCCTTGCTTAGACAACATGCTTAAATCATCATTAGGCCTCGGAAAAGTGTTCAAATCATTTGGAAACTTGAATCGATCTTCATCCATAATTCTTTTCACATGTCCAAGCATTCCCTCTTTGATCTTCTTAGCTCGAGAACGAGTCACTGGTCCAGTTGGCAGCACAATGTCTTCACCATAAACATCCATGCTAGAAGAGCGTTCGATGCCCACATCACTTATGGATGACGTTTGTCGCAGGTCCACCCTAACTCTGGGTTTTGTCAAATCTAAATTATTTTCCAAAACCATGTTCCCTTCGGCCGATGGGAAAGGATTACTATCCACTTCCATTATTTCTTTCCTTTTCTCCGAGAACTGCAGTGTCCCTTCTCGATCAATGTCTAAATAATGTTCTGGAAGTCTACACAATTGGTAGTCTGATGTGACGACATGCCATGCCATTTGCAGTATGGCTTCTTCTTCATCTCTTCCATTGTAGGTAGAATATGGTCGTCAGGTAATTTAATTACCTTGTCGGCCAGCAGATGGTCAAAGATCTGGTCAGCTTTGGAGATGTCAAAGTTGTAGACCTTTTCTGGTTCAAACTGATTCTTTCTCGCGCTCATTACCAGTTGTGGAACATTCTGGCTCCTTACAGGTCTGGCAAGAGCTTTGCTGTGTAGCTACTACCTCTGCCGCATCCTTTTCAACTATTCCATCTATGTTTTCTTGGTCCTCAGCTTCCACCAAGAGAATTTTATTATTTGGGTCCTTGTAGTATGACCCTCTAGACGAATTCTTTCTTCGGTACTCTTCCCTCAAGATGCTTTCATATCAAATGGCTCAAGAGACCAACTCAAACAAGTATGGAATACTGTTCCCTCAAACTTCTTTCAATGTTTGTAGCTCAATTTTCCTTGTGCAAATGTCACGAAATCCCTTTTCGGTATGTCTAAGTGACATATGATCCTCGCCTTTTTGAATCGAGTTATAAAAAGATGTACTGACTCTCCATCCATCTATCGCAAGCGTGATCAGTCAGCCATAGAGATATCTAGCTGATGCGAAACCCCAAGCTTAAAGAAACTGTAATCTTAACACACAAGATGATATGGACTAAACCCTAGGTAAAAACCCGCCCTATAGCACCTTCAGATAACCAGTGTATCTAGCAACACTAATTAGAAGGCAAGAATGAAATTGAAATTCGCCACAAAGTAAAATACCTTTGATAAGAAGATCAATTCCTAATGCAATAAGTAGAAGAAGAACTATTCTCACTTGGAACTCACAGGTCTTGTTGAAAACAAGAATAGATTCTATTTAATCAATAATCAAAGTTTTTTTACAATCTAGTAACCTCCGCTTTATATAGAGATTAGGGTTAGGTTAAGAATCAATCTAGACCATAAAATAATTAGGAAAGTAATCCTAAGGCTTAAAACTAACCCTAAATAAAAATAATCCGAAAATAGAAATAATTACAAAACTGCCATTATAATCCAGAAATAGCAATAATTATGAAGCTGCCATTATAATCCGAAAATAGCTAAATTACGAAACTGCCATTATAATTCGAAAATAGCTAAAATTACCAAATTGCCATTATAAGATAATTATTTTTAAAACTACGTCGTTTCGTCTCCGAAACTCCTGTGCATCAATTCAACCTTCATTCCTTGCTTGGACATCATGCTTAAATCATCATCTTTTGCTCCAATGGTAGAATATGACTCTATGATTCCCGCATCATTCCCTTCTTCTTTAAAAAGATTCGTCCTCGAATCGAAATCCATATTAGAAGGAAAAATATCAGAATCAATGAAAGTAGTGGATTCATTGTACTCACTCTGAAGGAATATTTTGTATTCGTTGTCATTGACTCTTTCAAACACTTGAAACAGTCGATTGCCTATAGCATCCAACTTAGAATTCCATTTATTAAGAAACATTTCTTTCCTCAGGTTTACCCAAACCCAATCTCCTGGTTTGAATATCCTCCACGTGTCATCCCAAAAATCTTTCCAACTGGGACTCAAAAATTCCACATCCCTATCATACTTAATAGTTTTAGGCACTACACACAATTTTGATTTCTCATCAAAGTCTTGCAATAAAGAGACAAAAACACTAGGCAAATTGGGGTTAAGGTTAGTTTCACAAAGCAAAACCTCTCGAAAACTCAAACAATATTGCTTTGTTGCCTGAGAATGAACTCTTGATTTCTCTCTATTTTGCATAAAAACTCTTTTTCTCTTCACTCTTCTCACTTTTCTCTCTTGCAATTTCCTCTTTATTACTAGTGCACTCACTCACCATTGGGCCTTTATTTATATTCTTTTCACTCTTGGCCTCTTTACACTCAATTATTTTATTTGCCTCATTTCCCAAATCCCCATGGGAAACGTTGGATAGTTTCAATTGTTCAAGATACACCTCTTTTGGAGATAATGGTGCAAGTGTGACTTTCTTTCCATTGTGCTTAAGAAAATACATATTCTTAAAACCTTCATGGATAATCCTCGTATCGGATTTCCATGGTCTACTCAACAAAATATGCCCCGCTTGCATAGGTACTATATCACACAAATCCTCATCACTATACTTTCCAACAGAAAAGGCAACTTTCACTCTCTTATTTACCTGAATCTCCCCACTATCATTCAACCATTGTAACCTGTAAGGGTTAGGGTGTTTTTCACATACTAGTCCCAACTTCTCAACTAAAGTAGTGCTAGCAACATTAGCACAACTACCCCCATCAATGATTAAACTACATGTTTTACCACCCACAAAACATCTAGTGTGAAAAATATTCTCCCTTTGTTCTAGTCCCTCTTCCTTCACCTTCAAATTTAAAACCCTCCTAATTACTAGGGACTCCCCTACCACGGGATACTCTACATCCTCCTCCTCACTAGAATCATACTCTAATAGTGGCCTTTCCTCATCGGACTCCGACATTACTTCATTACCCCTCATCAACATAGTTTTCCTATTTGGACATTCGGAAGCAATATTGATGCGGAACCCCAAGCTTAAAGAAACTGTAATCCCAACACACAAGATGATATGGAACAAATCCTAGGTAAAAACCCGCCCTATAGCACCTCTAGATAACAATTGTATCTAGCAACACTAATTAGAAGGCAAAGAATGAAATTGAAATTCGCCACAAAGTAAATACCTTTGATAAGAAGATCAATTCCCAAATGCAACAAGTAGAAGAAGAACTATCCTCACTTGGAACACACAAGTCTTGTTGAAAACAAGAATAGATTCTATATAATCAATAATCAAAGCTGTCTCTTACAAGCTAGTAACCCCCCTTTATATAGAGATTAGGGTTAGGTTAAGAATCAATCTAGACCATAAAATAATTAAGAAAGGAATCCTAAGGCTGAAAACTAACCCTAATTAAATAAAATACAAAAATATCAAATATTACAAAACTGCCATTATAATATGGAAATAGCAATAATTACGAAACTGCCATTATAATCCGAAAATAGCTAAATTACGAAACTGCCATTGAAATATGAAAATGGCTAAAATTATGTCGTTTCGTCTTTGCAACTCCCGAGCAGCATTACCACCTTCATTCCTTGATTGGACATCATGCTTAAATCATCATTATGCCTCATAAAAGTGTTTGGATCATGTGGATACTTGAATCGATCTTCATCAATTATTCTCTTCACAAGTCCAAGCATTCCCGCTTTGATCTTCTTAGCTCAAGAACGCGTCACTGGTCCACTTGGTAGCACAATGTCTTCACCACGAACATCCCTGCTAGAAGAGCGCTCGATGCCCACATCAAATATGCCCAAAACCTTGACATTTAAAACATTTTATTTCCCTATATCTAGAAGTACTAGAAGTGTTAGGATTAGGAGTACCTGTTGTTGGGTTGGCACTCTTATACTTGAACTTGGTTGCATCTCCAATTTTCTCTTTGGTCTCCAAGCTCTTCTCTCTCTTAATGTCATCATACTTGTTCCACTTCGAATTGGAGCTTGAAAACCCTGTTGAGGACCCTTCACTTATCAATTGCTTTTTCACTTTAATAGCAATGTTGACCATTTCTTCCATCTCTACATATGGATGTAGATCCACCACCTTGGCAATATCTTTGTTAATCCCATTTGGAAATCTTGCCATTGTAGCTTCTCTGATGTGGGCATCGAGCGCTCTTCTAGCATGGATTTTCGTGATAAGGACATTACGTTGCCAAGTGGACCACTGACGCGTTCTCGAGCTAAGAAGATCAAAGAAGGAATGCTTGGACTTGTGAAAAGAATTATGAATGAAGATCGATTCAAGTTTCCAAATGATTTAAACACTTTTCTGAAGCCTAATGATGATTTAAGCATGTTGGCCAAGCAAGAGATGAAAGTCGTAATGATGCTCGAGAGTTGCGGACACGAAACAGTGTCATTTTAAAAGTAAACAACTTAAAATTTCAGTTTCGTAATTTTAACTATTTTCGGGCAGTTTCACAAATTAGCTATTTTTGAATTATAATGGCAGTTTTGTAATTTTTGCTATTTTTGTTTTTAGGGTTAGTTTTCAACCTTAGGATTACTTTCTTAATATTTAATGGTTTAGATTGATTTTTGATCTAACCCTAGTCCTTATATAAAGGGGGATCAATTCCTTTGTAAGACAGATTTGAGTTTTTAATCAATTGAGAGAATTAATTTTCTTATTTGCTCCCAGGAGTGTTCTTGCAAAGTGAGGAATCAATTTCTTCTTCTTGTTGCATTAGGAGTTGAATTCTCTTATCAAAGTAGAAATACTTTGTGGCGATTATTCTTCTCTTTCCCTAGCCTTCTAATCCTTGTTTTTTGGATACAAGTTATCTAAGGGTTTGATAAAGCGGGTTCTTGTTTCCAATTACTGTTCAATATTTCTTGTGTGTTTTGGGTTTCGGATTCTTTAATCTTGGGATTCCGCATCAATTGGTATCGGAGCATTGGTTGAGATAAGTACCTATCTATCTTTGTTTTCAATTTTTTTGTGTTCTTCGTTCATAATACTTTGATTCCAAAACAGAAAAAAAAATTGTGTTTGATCCGTGCGTCTTTTTTTTATCTTGTTGATTTGGGTTTCTTTTTTTATTCAAAGAAGAAAACAAGTAAAAAAAAAAAAAAACCTAATCGCACTACAGGCGCCTGGGGTTGCACCTTGGGTCACACCTGGGCAGGTCTGTCCACAAGGCATCCCTAAAAAAAAAAAATCATAATTTTGTTTTATTTTCTTTTTCTTTTTTTGCTTAGGGTAATATTTGCTTTCCATTACTCTAATTCTTATTTTTGCTTTTCTTTTGATATACTTTCTTTCGTTGGTTAGGTTTTGAGATTGTGATAATTGTTTTTCTTGCTTTGATTTGTTGAGTTTAACTTTAAAGTGCAACTTGATTATGGAGATTGTGATTGGTAAAAGGCTTGAGTGGTGAGCACATTGAGGGTAAAAGCCAAAATTGTGTGAAACACGAGCGTAGTTACCATTAAAAAGATTGAAACACGTGAGGGAGAGAAGTAAGGATTTTCTTTTTTTACTAATCTTGTCTTGTAGAAACTAAGATGTCAAGAAGAGAAGGAAAAGAAGCCACTCAGTCTGAGGAAGAGCACGAAAAGGAGATGACACCGGACATGAAGCTCTTATACAAGGCCTTCACAGGAGAATTCCAGAGGATAAACATGAAGATGGATGAGTTAAATGATAAGGTAAATGAAGTCTCTATGACCGCCACAAATAACCCAAGGAGAGATGGTTCGCGGACTAGAGATATAGAACTATCGGTTTTCGAGGATGATGAAGTCTCAAATCATTCAATGAGGAGACGTCCAAGGAGGGAGGAACTAAGTGCTAGGAGACATGAGCTAAGGGAAAGAAAGGACGAAACATAAGCTCCATAAAGATGCAAATACCACCATTCAAGGGAGACATGATGCTGAAGTATATTTGGAGTGGGAAAGCAAGGTTGAACTAATTTTCGCTTGCCACAACTACTCGGATGAGAAAAATGTAAGACTCACCACAGTAAAGTTTACCGATTATGCTTTAATTTGGTGGGAACAATTACTGCAGACTAGGAGGAGATATGGCGATGATCCAATTGTAACTTGGGGCGAGATGAAAAGGGTGATGAGAAGAAGATTTGTACCATCTTCTTATTACCGGGAGGTACACCAAAAGCTGCAGCGACTCTTACAAGGAACAAGGACGGTAGAAGAGTACCACAAGAAGATGGAGATGCTCCTAATCTGAGCCAACATAGATGAGGAACGAGAGGCTTCCATGGCTCGATTCTTAAGTGGACTCAATAGAGAGATTGCCGACACTGTGGAACTATATCCATATGTAGAAATAGAAGACTTGGTGAACATGGCAATCAAGGTGGAAAAGCAACGTAAAAGAAAATGGACTACTCGAAGCTTCTCAAATTCTAACTCTAAATGGAATTTAAAGTGGGAGAAACCTTAGAACAAAAAGAAGAGCTTCGATTTCAAGAATAAGGATCAGAGTGCCAGCACACCTAAAGGTACTCCTAATTCTTCTTCTTCTACTACGACTATTAGACATAGGGAGATAAAGTGTTTTAAATGTCAAGGGTTAGGACATATTGCTTCTGAATGTCCTAATAAGAAGACTATGTTGTTGAAGGGTAGTGAAATTGTTCGAGAGTCTGAGAATGATAGTGATAACAAGGTGCCACCATTGGAGGATAATTCTAGTGATGAGGATAACATAGAGTATGCTATGAGGGGAGAGTCTCTAGTTGTTAGGCGAGCCTTAAACCTTAAAGTTAAGGAGGAGAGTCTAGAGCAAAGGGAGAATATCTTTCACACTAGATGTATGGTGGGTGGAAAAATTTGTAGTTTGATAGTGGATGGAGGAAGTTGTGCCAATGTACCTAGCACTACTTTGGTAGAGAAATTGGGCTTGAAATGTGAGAAGCATCCTAATCCCTATAGGTTACAATGGTTGAATGACAGTGGGGAAGTGAAAGTAACCAAACAAGTGAAAGTTGCTTTCGAAATCGGAAAGTATGTTGATGAGGTTGTGTGTGATGTAGTACCTATGCAAGCTGGGCACATTTTGTTGGGTAGGCCATGGCAATTCGATAGGAGAGTTGTTCATGATGGGCACAGGAATAGGTATGCTTTTGAGTACAATAGGAAGAAGCACACCCTAGCACCTCTATCTCCAAAAGAGGTGTACCTTGATCAATTGAAGATGAATAAACCTACAAATGAGGATATGTGAAGTTAGACTAACAAAAAGAATGAGGGAAAAGAGGCCATGAGAGAAAAGAATAAAAATAAAGGCCCAATGGAGAGTCAAAACACTTGTGAGAAAAACATGAGTGAAATGAGGAGTGAAAATAAAAAGAATTTCTATGCAAAAGTGAGAGATGTAAAAGGAGCATGCTTATGCAAGAGAGCGCTAATTCTCGTGAGGTTTAGGGAGTTTTATTTTTCTGAAGCTAACCTTAACCCATGTTTGCCTAGTGTTTTTGTTTATTTGTTGAAGGAATTTGAAGAAGTTTTCCCGGAGGAATTGCCCAAAGGATCACCACCAATAAGGGGCATTGAACATCAAATAGACTTGGTGCCTGGAGCGAGCCTTCCAAACCGACCGGCGTATAGAAGCAACCCTGAGGAAACAAAAAAACTTCAAAGGCAAGTGGAGGAGCTATTGGCATTAGGATATGTGCGAGAAAGCTTAAGCCCATGTGCTGTACCAGTGTTGTTGGTTCCTAAGAAGGATGACACGTGGAGGATGTGCGTGGATTGCAGAGCCATCAACAAGATTACGGTAAAGTATCGTTTCCCTATACCTAGGTTAGATGACATGTTGGATGAATTGCATGGTTCTTATGTGTTCACTAAAATAGACTGGATGTTCGTGATAAGGACATTACGTTGCCAAGTGGACCAGTGACGCGTTCTCGAGCTAAGAAGATCAAAGAGGGAATGCTTGGACTTGTGAAAAGAATTATGGATGAAGATCGATTCAAGTTTCCAAATGATTTGAACACTTTTTCGAGGCCTAATGATGATTTAAGCATGTTGTCCAAGCAAGGGATGAAAGTCGTAATGATGCTCGAGAGTTGCGGAGATGAAACGGCATCATTTTAAAAATAAACAACTTAGAATGGCAGTTTCGTAATTTTAGCTATTTTTCGGATGATAATTGCAGTTTCGTAATTTAGCTATTTTCATTTTTAGGGTTAGTTTTCAACCTTAGGATTACTTTCTTAATATTTAATGGTTTAGATTGATTCTTGATCTACCCCTAGTCCTTATATAAATGGGAATCAATTCTTTTGTAAGAGAGATTTGAGTTTTTAATCAATTGAGAGAATTAATTTTCCTATGCTCCCAGGAGTATTCTTGCAAGGTGAAGAATCAATTTCTTCTTCTTGTCGCATTAGGAGTTGAATTATCTTATCAAAGTAGAAATACTTTGTGGCGATTATTCTTCTCTTTCCCTAGCCTTCTAACCCACGTTTTTAGATACAAGTTATCTAAGGGTTTGGTAGGGCGGGTTCTTGTTTCCAATTACTGTTCAATATTTCTTGTGTGTTTGGGGTTTCGGATTCTTTAATCTTGGGGTTCCGCATCAGATTTGAACACTTTTTCGAGGCGTAATGATCATTTAAGCATGATGTAGAAGCAAGGGATGAATGTGGTAATGATGCTCAGGAGTTGTTGAGACGAAACGACATCATTTTAAAAATAAGCATCTTATAATGGCAGTTTTATAATTTTAGCTATTTTCGGATGATAATGGCAGTTTCATGATGCGGAACCCTAAGCTTAAACAAACTGTAATCCCAACACACAAGATGATATGGAACAAACCCTAGGTAAAAACCCGCCGTATAGCACCTCTAGATAACAATTGTATCTAGCAACACTAATTAGAAGGCAAAAAATGAAATTGAAATTCGCCACAAAGTAAATACCTTTGATAAGAAGATCAATTTCCAATGCAACAAGTAGAAGAAGAACTATCCTCACTTAGAACACACAAGTCTTGTTGTAAATAAGAGTAGATTTCTGAATAATCAATAATCAAAGACTCAAAAAAAAAAAGAAAAACAAAGAACAAGATAAATAGGAATTTATCTTGGCCTTGCTCTGATACCAAATGATGCGGAACCCCAAGCTTAAGGAAACTGTAATCCCAACACACAAGATGATATGGAACAAACCCTAGGTAAAAAACCTGCCCTATAGCACCTCTAGATAACAATTGTATTTGGCAACACTAATTAGAAGGCAAAGAATGAAATTGAAATTCGCCACAAAGTAAATACCTTTGATAAGAAGATCAATTCCCAATGTAACAAGTAGAAGAAGAACTATCCTCACTTGGAACACACAAGTCTTGTTGAAAACAAGAGTAGATTCTCAATATTCAATAATCAAAGTTGTTCTTCTTACAAGCTAGTAACCTCCCCTTAGGAAAGTAATCCTAAGGCTTAAAACTAACCCTAAATAAATATAATCCAAAAATAGAAATAATTAGAAAACTGCCATTATAATCTGGAAATAGCAATAATTACGAAACTGCCATTGTAATCGGAAAATAGCTAAAATTAGGTCGTTTCGTCTTTGCAACTCCCGAGTAGCATTACTGATACGGGCATCATAGTGTCATATTCTACCATTGGAGCAAAAGATGATGATTTAAGCATGATGTCCAAGCAAGGAATGAAGGTGGTAATGCTGCTCGGGAGTTGCAAAGACGAAACAACGTAATTTTTGCTATTTTCGGATTACAATGGCAGTTTCGTAATTTAGCTATTTTCGGATTATAATGGCAGTTTCGTAATTATTGCTATTTCCAAATTATAATGGCAGTTTTGTAATTATTTCTATTTTCGGATTATTTTTATTTAGGGTTAGTTTTAAGCCTTAGGATTACTTTCCTAATTATTTTTATGGTCTAGATTGATTCTTAACCTAACCCTAATCTCTATATAAAGGGGAGGTTACTAGTTTGTAGAAAACAACTTTGATTTTTGATTAAATAGAATCTATTCTTGTTTTTAACAAGACTTGTGTGTTCCAAGTGAGGATAGTTCTTCTTCTACTTGTTGCAATTGGGAATTGATCTTCTTATCAAAGGTATTTACTTTATGGCGAATTTCAATTTCATTCTTTGCCTTCTAATTAGTGTTGTTAGATACAATTGTTATGTAGAGGTGCTATACGGCGGGTTTTTACCTAGGGTTTGTTCATATCGTCTTGTGTGTTGGGATTACAGTTTCTTTAAGCTTGGGGTTCCGCATCAATTACCACCTTCATTCTTTCCTTGAACATCATGCTTAAATCATCATTATGCCTCATAAAAGTGTTTGGATCATGTAGATACTTGAATCGATCTTCATCAATTATTCTCTTCACAAGTCCAAGCATTCCCGCTTTGATCTTCTTAGCTCGAGAACGCGTCACTGGTCCACTTGGCAACACAATGTCTTCACCACGAACATCCATGCTAGAAGAGCGCTCATTACCCACATCATTTTGTAATTTAGTTGTTTCTGGATTATAATGACAGTTTTGTAATTTAGCTATTTACGGATTATAATGGCAGTTTTGTAATATTTGCTATTTTCGATTCTAGGGTTAGTTTTCAGCCTTAGGATTAATTTTTTAATATTTAATGGTTTAGATTGATTCTTGATCTAACCCTAGTCTTTATATAAAGGGGGATCAATTCCTTTGTAAGACAGATTTGAGTTTTTAATCAATTGAGAGAATTGATGTTCTTATTGCTCCCAGGAGTGTTCTTGCAAGGTGATGAATCAATTTCTTCTTCTTGTTGCATTAGGTGTGGAATTCTCTTATCAAAGAAGAAATACTTTGTGGCGATTATTCTTCTATTTCCCTAGCCTTCTAATCCACGTTCTTAGATACAAGTTATCTAAGAGTTTGGTAGGGCGGGTTCTTGTTTCCAATTACTGTTCAATATTTCTTGTGCGTTTGGGGTTTCAGATTCTTTAATCTTGGGGTTCCGCATAAGAAAGTGTCCACACCATAAGATGCTCATTTGGAGTCAAGTCCAAACATTTTATAATGTGATGCGGAACCCCAAGATTAAAGAATCTGAAACCCCAAACATACAAGAAATATTGAACAGTAATTGGAAACAAGAACCCACCCTACCAAACCCTTAGGTAACTTGTATCTAAAAACGTGGATTAGAAGGCTAGGGAAAGAGAAGAATAATCGCCACAAAGTATTTCTACTTTGATAAGATAATTCAACTCCTAATGCAACAAGAAGAAGAAATTGATTCCTCAACTTGCAAGAATACTCCTGGGAGCAATAGGAAAATTAATTCTCTCAATTGATTAAAAACTCAAATCTCTCTTACAAAAGAATTGATTCCCCTTTATATAAGGACTAGGGGTAGATCAAGAATCAATCTAAACCATTAAATATTAAGAAAGTAATCCTAAGGTTGAAAACTAACCCTAAAAACGAAAATAGCAAAAATTACAAAACTGCCATTATAATCCGAAAATAGCTAAATTACGAAACTGCAATTATCATCCGAAAAATAGCTAAAATTACGAAATTGCCATTTTAAGTTGTTTATTTTTAAAATGATGTTGTTTCATCTCCGCAACTCTCGAGCATCATTACGACTTTCATCCCTTGCTTGGACAACATGCTTAAATCATCATTAGGCCTCGGAAAAGTGTTCAAATCATTTGGAAACTTGAATCGATCTTCATCCATAATTCTTTTCACAAGTCCAAGCATTCCCTCTTTGATCTTCTTAGCTCGAGAACGCGTCACTGGTCCACTTGGCAACGTAATGTCCTTATCATGAACATCCATTCTAGAAGAGCGCTCGATGCCCACATCATTCCCTCCCTCTTCAAAAAGATTCGTCCTCGAATCTGCATCCATGTCAAAAGGAGAAAGATCAGCAACATTAAATGATGCGGACACATTATACTCACCTGGAAGATCAATCTTGTATGCATTGTCATTGATTCTCTCGAGCACTTGAAAAGGTCCATCACCTCTAGCATCCAACTTAGACTTCCTTTTGTTAGGAAACCTTTCCTTCCTCAAATGTACTCAAACCCAATCACCTGGTTTAAATATCACTTGTTTGCGCCCTTTATTAGCCTTTTGCGCAATTAACGTATTCCTCTTCTCAATCTGTAGTCTGGCCTTCTCGTGTATAGCTTTAACTAAGTCCGCCTTCTTTTGTCCATCTAAGTTAGCAAGTTCACTCAAAGGTAAAGGCATCAAATCAAATACAGTTTTTACCAACTACAGAACGCAGTAAAGCACCTAAAGTTCT
>QANX01005486.1:9610-32304 GCA_003254975.1 Ochetophila trinervis
AAATTTAAGCCCTAAGACATGCAAACCCAATATGTTCTTGTCAAAGTTGTCACTAAGGCATACAATATTCCTATAACCATGTATTTCATTGCCCATCTATATTTATATTCCTTATTCCTAAGCCAATATAAATACTAAATCAATCCACCTTTTCATGGAAGCATTAAGAACTACAATAAAATATTAACCTTAAACATGAATCAAATTCAAATATGCATTAAACACTAAATAGTCATAATATGGTTACATCATAATCCTCATAGAAAATTAGCTACACATGATCTTAGAATTATCCATCAAGTAATTAAAAGACAACATAGATTAAATAACAAAGAGAATAAGATTAAAGAGATCAAATCCAAAGTTGATGGCTGCTGGAATTTGTTCTTCAATCTTCTCCTCTTGGCTTCTCCAAACTATGATCAAAGACACAAAGTTGACTCCTCTAAGGCTGGCTGAATTCTTTCTTGAACTTTGCTTTGTGTATCACAACTTTTCTATGTAAAAACTCTTAAGAACGGAACATAAAACCTAAGAAAAACTGTTGTTGCTGTGAGAATGGAGAGAAAAGGAAAGAGAGAGCTGCGGCTGTGAGAGAGGGAGCGAAAAAGTTGCAGCCGTGAGTGTGAATGTCTCTTGTGTTGCATGGTATTTATAGGAAATGTTTAGGAGATGTTTAACCCTAGAGTCCATCTAAAACCTAGAGAATATTGGAAATAATATGTATACATGATCTTAAACTCTATAAATTATCTACTATGGCCGGCCACCTCAAGAATACAAGTGTATTTTGTGTCTCATGTTTACACTAGGTTTAAAGAAACATTCCTCATCTCCTTAGGAATCAAATTTGTATTTAACTCTAATTCATTTTATCCTAAATATTATTCCAATTAATATAATTAGAATAATCTGACCTCCCATGTGGCATATGATATGACAAATTTCATACACATGGCTGGAATGTGATGACATGGCAGTCTAATCATCAATATCATCCTAGTAAGCCAAAATACTTTTTTTTTTATATCTCCAATGATCGCCAGACAGATTTCAAGTACTTTTTGGGTGACCAAATGGACTCTGAATTCATTTATTCTGGTTGTAAAACTCAGTTCTATGTCTTAGATTTCTAGGCATATCTTGTTTTCACAAATTGAACATCAGGAAGACACTCAAATTTTAATTTCTCTAAGATGGTGTAAATATGCCTCAATTGTTGAAAATATTCATTTTGTAAATCAAACTGGTAGTGATTGGCTAAACCAATTGCAATAAAACTTTATAGAATTGAATTCTAGTGAATCAGGAATCATTTTCAACTAAAATCTCACAAAACCTCAAAGTGTAGCTCCAGATATGATTTTTTCAGTAAANGGCATATGATATGACAAATTTCATACACATGGCTGGAATGTGATGACATGGCAGTCCAATCATCAATATCATCCTAGTAAGCCAAAATACTTTTTTTTTTTATATCTCCAATGATCGCCAGACAGATTCCAAGTACCTTTTGGGTGACCAAATGGACTCCGAATTCATTTATTATGGTTGTATAACTCGGTTCTATGTCTTAGATTTCTAGGCATATCTTGTTTTCACAAATTGAACATCAGGAAGACACTCAAATTTTAATTTCTCCGAGATGGTGTAAATATGCCTCAATTGTTGAAAATATTCATTTTGTAAATCAAACTGGTAGTGATTGGCCAAACCAATTGCAATAAAACTTTATAGAATTGAATTCTAGTGAATCAGGAATCATTTTCAACTAAAATCTCACAAAACCTCAAAGTGTAGCTCCAGATATGATTTTTTCAGTAAAGGTTGCGCAAAAATACATTAATTCCAGCTTTAGTCTTTCTTTTACTGAAAATTGAAAAATACAATAATTAATTACTTTTCATGAAAAATTAATTATAAACTAGCTAAAATTCAATATAAAAAGTATCATAAAAACATTAACATTTTATGCCTTTCACCAAGTCTCTGGCTTTCTTCCATGGCTGTCCAAACAGAGTTGTAGTCCATTGGCATAATATCCTCCTCTGTTATGGGGTATTGCAGTTTTCCTGTTTTGGCATTGAAGGGCCAGTGAACAAGATAGAGATCTAGGTACTCCAGCTGAAGATTCGTGGAGTCCAAACAGAAACTCACCCTCAATAATCCCGAAGCCTTTGAAAGAAAAAAAGAAAGAAAGAAAAAATTAGCATATTTGAAAAGTAAATGTATGTCTATATCTCACTGAAAGGATTTATGTAGAGCAGGAATGACAAGGTGGGGATGAGCATCAGTGCACCAGAGCTTGGAAGTGATAAAGAGCTTGTCCCGAGAACCGACAAGGCCAAGCTTAAGAGCTTCTGCTATGGCTTCCCCAAGTGCATGTTCAGACCAATATACAGCAGTTGTATCAAAGTGTTGGTAGCCAATCTTAATGGCCTCCAAGGTTGCAGTTTTCTAAAGGGTTAAGTCTGAGCTATCGGAAGCGGTGCCAAAGCCGATAATCGACATGCTTATGTGGCCGACAGAGGAGCTCATAATCACATTTGGGATACACTCAGAGCTTGCAGTAGTCATTTTTTATTTCTTTGAATGTGGAGTAGTTTTGGTGAAAGTTTATATCCTAGAATACAAAGTTAAAAGGCTGAAAGAGCTATGTTGAAAGTGCTTGCTTGCGTTATTGCATACGTTAAAGAGAATTCCATTTTTCTTTGTTGTTCTTTTGTTGATTTGCGTTATTGATTTTTCTTTTTTGCACGAGTTCCTAATACATGAAACTGATCTTGTGAACTTGGTTAACTGTCCAATAAAATTAATCATTTTTTTCTTCTATTTATTATTTAATTCAACGGGGAGAAAACAAAGAAAGTTATCATCTTTTTAAATAAAATACCAAAAAAATATGGGAAAAGAAACAAAGAATGATCCACCACATTTTGTGGTGGGCTTGTACAAATTATGTTTATAAAACTAAGGGTCCATTAGTTAACATATTTAGTTTTTATTTTTGGTTTTTAGTTTTTAGATTTTGTTTATGGTTTATGGTTTATGATTTATAGTTTTTGGTTTATGTTTTTGCTAAAACGAAAAAAATGAAAAACACCAACCATTTTTTGATTTTTGATTTTCTGACAAAATTTATTTTTGGTAATTATTTTTGTTTTTTTATTAATTTTTTGTATTTTTTTAAAAACTTTACAAATAAATTTAAACAAATCCATATTCAATTATTGCTGGTCTTAGGTTTTGGCTTCGACCGTGTTCTCCCAGGTTTCAGCGTAGACCGGGCTATCCCAGGTTCTCGCCTGACCGAGCAGTTCTTGGTTCCAACCCCGACCGTGCTATCTTGGATACTGGACCGACCTGGCAGTCATGGGTACCGACTCTGACTTCTGGCAGTGGCAGAGCGGTCTTGGGTTCTAGCGTGGACCAAGCAGTCAAGGGTATCGGCCTGATCGAGCGGTCCCTGGTTCTGGCTCTGAACAGGTGGTCCCAGGTACTGACCCGACTAGCCGGTCTCTGGTTTTGGCTTTGACAGGGTGATCCTAGTAGTCCTGGGTATTGGCCGTGACAGGGCAGTCCCGAGTTCTTGTACCACCCCCACCGGGCGATCTTGGCTTCAGGCCTAGACCGAGCTATCCCGGATTCCTGCCCGAATTGGGCTGTCCTGGGTTCCAACAGATCATGTGGTCTCGGGTTCCGACCCTGACTAGGTGGTCCTGGGTACTGACCACTACAAATCAGTCTAGAGCTTTGGCCCAAACCTGGCAATCCCGGGCTCCGACCTTGACAGGATAATCTTAGGCTCTAGCCTTGACCGGGTGGTCCCATGTTTCGGCCTTGTTCTAGCAATTCGTGCTCTCGGCTACATCTGGACCGTGTCAGTATGGGCGGTCTCAGATTCAAGCTTTATTCAAATTGTCTTGTATTCTAGCATTATCAAGGACAAAGAAAAACTCAAAACTAAAATAAAAATGACTTTTTAATGTTTTTTTCTTTTAAAAGAAAAGTGAAAATGGTTTTTGTTTAAAAACAAAATGAAAATGGTTATCAAACCCATTTTTGTTTTTAATTTTTTCAAAAAAATAAATAAAAATAGTTATCAAATGCATTTTCATATTTGGTTTTTAAAAAATTCAAAAATAAAAATCAAAAGTGAATGGATTGTCTAAGTACACCTAATTAAATCAATTTTAATATAGTAAACTTTGTATTATCAAGGAGGAACAAAATTGATATATTGACTATCCATGAATTTCAAGGAGGAGCAAAATAGCAAACTTGGGATTATCATAAAATAAAAAAAGCAAAAAAAAAAAAAAATTATATATATATATATACATTTATATATAAAATAAATATCGTCAGAAGAATGTTATTAGCAGATGCAGGATTGTAGAAAGGAAGACTTTTAAGCAAAATTTAATACGCCATTTAGGTGGGTCTGATTGCTTTTCACGTTGGGATTAGATTATTTTAATATAATGTTTGGGATGAAATTTTGATGTTGTATACGGATGTTTACCTCTGAGGAATGTTGAATAAAATATATTTTATTATTTTTTAAAGTTGAATTTATTTATATAATTTTTTTTAAATTGTTGTTGCCTGATTTTCGTCACTTTAATGCCACATGATGCTTCCCTGGCTGGATCTCGGATTTCGTCCCTGACCTCTGCAAGATAAGACGATGGCGTCAGGCTGGGGGCCGGTGGTGTCACCGGCGTTCCCACTCCAATGCCTAAGTTAGTTACGGGGCTATTCCAAGAAATCTTCTTCAGGCTTCCCTCAAGTATTCCACTGTGCAGCCTGCCTAGGGTTCTGCGCAGATGAGCCATTCTGAAACCTATCAAAGGTGTGTTGGCGACTGGTTTAGGGTTGTTCGAGAGTGTTTAGGGTTCAAATCTCAAGAAAAACCGTTCTCTTCCCAATCACCTAACCTTACCTTAAGTACCTCACTTCAATGGCTTGGATGCTAGGGTTATGAACCCTCATATGCTAGGATTGTGACACCTGGACTTAGAAATAAGGTAAGTACTAAGCCAAGAACTATAGGCCAACGGGGCTGACTTATTCCCTTGTCCAAGCCCACGCCGCGCCTGGGCTTGCCCTCGGCCCTGCCTGACAGGCTGGGCTTTGCCTGTCCGTGATTGATGGGCCTTGTCCACAGTGGTCTTTGTGGGGGTTAGAAGGGGCCTGGGAGGTTCTCTGACCCATATCTCAAAAATTCCCATAATACAAATTAATTTGTATAATTGGTAGGTGTAATTTGAAAAAAGTTGCACATTTATTCAATTTAGTTAAAACAATGGATTTTGTCAATTTAGATGTTACGTGCATAACAATTGACTCTCAAAATTGATTTTTTCATTTAGAGTGTACCAATATAAAAAAAAAAGCCATAAATGAATTTCAATATTTTTTTTAAATTTTTGATACAATTAAAAATTAAAAAAGTAATTTTGAGGATCACGTGTTATGCATGTGATCTCTAAGTTGATGGAATGTGTCAATTTTAACTAAATTGGACAAATGTGTAATTTTTTTTTAATCTCTATGTGAACAAATTTAATTTTGTAAAGGTACTAAAGTGTATTAAGATTAAAAAAAATTATGGGTTGCCAAATTTTATAATTTTGCATACATTGACTGTTCATTCACAAATTCATACCCAAAATGCTTATATTTTCATGTTTTGAATTCTCATTTCACTTGGTTTCTCTTTTCGTCTTTTTTTTTTCTTTTTCAAAATCTCACTGATCTTTATCTTTTCTCTTTTTCTTTAGCTCCTCTTCTTTCTTTCCATTCTCAATAGATTTTTCATTCTCAAAAATTGAAAGAACAAAATTAGCGTTAAGGAAAAAGATGACACTACGATATAACATAGTGGGATTTGGACAAAATTTGTAATATAAAACTAATAAAAATGGAAAAAAAAATGAAAAGTGAGAAAAAAAAGAGGGAAATAGTGACGAAAGATGGTTTGTTGGTTTGTCCAAAGAGAAGAAGAATGAGATAAAAAGATATTTGAACTCTTCAAAAATATTCATGGAAATACTTTTTTTTTTCTTTTTTTTTTTTAAAAAGAAAGTTTTATAGAAGTCTTAGAGAAATAGTATAGTCAATAAAATTAAAATTTTGAAAAACATTATTAATAAATATAATTTTTTATGAATCTTGCTGGATGATAGATCGTAGAAAATTTTTGGAATGATCGTGAAGCATAAGAGACCGTGGAAAAGAGGAAGGGGTGATGTTAAAAGGGTGGCAATTATGCCACACTCGCATGCATGTCCGAGGCAACATGCATGCGTGTTCGAGCCTCGAATAAGTCCGACCAAAAATCTTTCTGAGTAAAAATGTCTGAGGCAAATGTTTGAGCTCAGAAGTTCTGAGCCAACATGTCTGAGGCTGAAGTGGGTGAAGTATAAATGTCCGGAGGCCAACATGTCCGAGGCATATATGCCCGAAAGTAAGAAGTGTCTAACTGAAGATGAAGTCCGAGACTGAAATGCTTAAGGATAAGATGTCTGAGGATAACATGTCTGAGGGTGACACTGAAGTAAGATGGCTGAGGATGGTCTGAAGCTAAATGTCCAAGGGATAATAATTGTCCGAGGGTAATATTCATGACTGAGAGGTCTTTTCCTCAGAATATCCGAGTCACACTCACGGAGTGTTCTAACATTCCCAATGCCTCCTCCAACGCTCACACTCGTAAGTTTATTCCTAATCAAATGGGTTGACCAAGGTAATCATTAAAAAAGAAACTGAGGCTGTCACGCAAAACAAAATACATACCATTACCCTTTTGGCCAAGATAGAAGCATGTAGTAGACGAAAGCTCAAACAAGCTTTCCAATTTTTAGTAGCCATCATTTGTATTCATTGAAACTAAAAAATTGTTCGATAGTAGTTAGATTGTTTTTTTATTGAGATGGATGTGAAATAAATTGTGTTTTAGTTAATTGTAATATCTTTATAAATATATCAATGAAATGCTAAATGAAGTGTTGAGATTTTTATGCAACAACAAAAACTCTATATTTATCTATTCCTTCTCTCTTAGCTCATTCCTTAAACAAAAATCGAAGAGAAGTGAAACAATACTAGAGAGTCACTAACCTTTCTCTCTGAGATTATCTCAGCCAAACATACAAAAAACCAATAGATTTGGCATCAGAGCAGCAAAGATTCGATGAGAGTAAAACAAAAAAAAAATACCTTACCCAAATATTATTTTTTAAAATGGCCTATTCAAGCTTTGCAGCTGTAACACCACCAATCTTTGGTGGAANTGTTGAGATTTTTACGCAACAATAAAAACTCTATATTTATCTATTCCTTCTCTCTTAGCTCATTCCTTAAACAAAAATCGAAGAGAAGCGAAACAATACCAGAGAGTCACTAACCTTTCTCTATGAGATTATCTCAGCCAAACATACAAAAAACCAATAGATTTGGCATCAGAGCAGCAAAGATCCGATGAGAGTAAAACAAAAAAAAAATACCTTACCCAAATATTATTTTTTAAAATGGCCTATTCAAGCTTTGCAGCTGTAACACCACCCATATTTGGTGGACAAAACTATGTTATATGTAGCATAAAGATGAAGGCATATCTGAAGGCATTTGGCCTTTGGGATGTGACAAATGCTGGTGGAGAACCTGAGCTGCAAGAAAATCCAACACTTGCCCAAATCAAGTTTTATGACGAGGAAGTGGCTAAGCATTTCAAAGAACTCAATGCTTTGCACTTATCTATGAGTGATACCGTATTCACAAGAATCATGACTTGTGAAATAGCCAAAGAAGCTTGGGACAAGCTTTAGGTAGAGTTCCAAAGAAGTACAAGGATGAGGCAGATGCAAATCTTCAACTTGAGAATAGAGTTTGAAACAATAAAAATGAAAGAGTTCGAGTCAATAAAAGAGTTCACTGATCGGCTACTCAAAGTGGTGAACCAAATCTGAGTTCTAGGAGATGAGCTAAAAGACCAACGGATTGTGAAAAAGGTTCTGGTGAGTCTACCTGAAAAGTTTCAGTCCAAGATATCCTCGCTAGAGGAGTCTTGGACTTTAAGCGAGATTAGTCTCTCAAAATTGATCAATGCCCTCCAAGCTACCGAGCAAAGGAGACAAATAAGAAGAGAAGAGTCTTTGGAGAATGCTTATTACTCCAGATAAAGAATTTCAACAACAAAGACGTCCAAAGTAAAATAATCTAAGGTTTATGACAAATATTCTGAGGGTAGAACCTAATAGGGTACAACCTAGAGGAAACCTTCCACCTTGCCCTCATTGTAAAAAGCTCGCACATGAGCTAGCAAATTGTTACTAGAGACCCGACGCGCAATGCACAATATGCCACCATAGTGGTCATTTGGAATGGGTGTGCAGACAAATGCAAGAGCCAAGACAAAATGTCCTACCCAACTTTCCAAGACAAAAGGGTCCGAGGCAAAGAGGTCCGAGACAGTAAACGAACGTTGTCAATGAAAAAGTGGATGACCATAAGGCTAAGAACCTTTTTGTTGCTACATGCCTAGGCGCATCCGAGGGAGAGCTAGGCTAGGTGGTTGACAGTGGTTGCTCTAACCACATGTCCTACAATGAAAGATGGTTAAAAAATATGGATAAAATTTCCGAACCAAAGTGCATATCAGAAATGGAAGCTACATGGATGTGGAAGGAAGAGGATACGTAGTCATGCATACTTCAAGAGGTAACAAAATTATTCAGAATGTCCTTTACATTCCTTCTTTATGTGAGAATCTATTAAGTGTAGGACAGTTGCTAGAGAAGAACAATACACTTTCATTCTCAGAAAATACATGCTCAATAATAGACTCAAATAAAAATGAAGTGTTTAAGGTAGCTATGAAGAACAAGAGCTTTAGGATTGACCTAGACCAAGCCTTGAGCACCAAAGTTGAAAATTTGTCTCAGCTTTGGCACAAAAGGCTTGGACACTTTAGCTACTAGGCTATGAAAATAACATTTTCCTTAGTAAAGGATATGCCTCAGGTGAGTGAGTACGAAGGAATGTGTGATGTATGTCAGCGAGGGAAACGAAAAAAACTCCCATTTCTGAAGGTCAGCCTTGGAAGAGTAAGGATCAAGTTAGAGCCGATTCACTTAGATGTTTGTGGTCCAATGAGTATACTCTCTCTACATGGATGTAAATATTTTCTCACTTTCATAGATGATTATTCACGGATGTGTTAGGTATACTTCCTAACTCAAAAATCACAAGTGTCCGATAGCTTTGATGAATTTAGGAAGCTGGTGGAGAATCAGTCGGGATGTATGCTGAAAAGCATAAGGTCGGACAATGGAGGAGAATACACTGGTCATAGCTTTGAGCAAATATGCAAGGAGAGATGAATCATACATCAGTTCACTACACCATACACACTGCAACAAATTGGTGTGTCCGAGAGAAGGAATAGTACTATCATGGAGATGCCTTGGTGTTTTTTCTTTGAAAGCAAAATGCCGAAGAAGTTTTGAGCCGAGGCAATCAATACCTCAACCTACATCCAAAATTGTATCTACTCCAAGACTGTCGGAGACAAGACTTAGTTTGAACTTTGGCATGGATACAAGCCCTCTTTGGAGCACCTGAAGGTTTTTGGTAGCATATGTTATCTTCATGTGCCTGAAGAGAATAGAGACAAGTTAGACAAAATGACTTAGGTTGGTGTCATGGTCGGATATAGTGAAGTGACCAAGGGTTTCCGAGTATACAACATTGAAACTCAGAAACTTCTCGTAAGCCAAGATGTGAACTTTGATGAAGATATGAGATGGGATTAGAGTAAGGAGGAGTTACGCCTGAGTGGACATGCTGATAGCTGAAACAATAACAACAACAATGAAGATGATGCTAGAACCAACAATGATGTCCGAGACATCAATGATGAGGATGATGTCCGAAACTCTGATGATGATGATGTCCAATAAATGACCATCGGCTCCGACCTGGACATTGGTGATGGAAAAATGGGGGCTATACCCTTAAATGAAATATATGAGAGGTGCAACATTTCCCCCATTGATTCGACTAGAGTTGAAGAAGCCTTTGAGAAAAAGGGATGGAGGGATGCAATGAATTCCGAGATGGAGATGATAGAGAAGAATGCCACATGGAGCCTGTGACCAGACCGAATAAGAAAAATGTTATCGAAGTCAAATGGATTTTCTGAACCAAGTATAATCCAAAGGGCTTCATCAACAATCACAAGGCTAGCCTGGTAGTGAAGGGTTATGCTCAGCAAGCTGATGTTGACTATGGGGAAACCTTTGCACCTATTGCAAAAATGGAAACTATCCAACTTATCCTTGCAATTTCGGCATGCAATCAATGGAATGTCTACCATCTTAACGTAAAGTCAGCGTTTCTTAATGGGGTGCTGAAGGAAAAAGTGTATTTCCAACAACAAGAGGGTTTCATAGTTAAAGGGAGTGAAGATAAAAAGGAAACTGAGACTGTCACGCAAAACAAAATATCTACTATTACCCTTTTGATTTTGATTTTTAGTTAAATTTATGATATTTAAAAGACTTAAATACAAATAAAAATAGAATTAGAATATAAAATTATTTTGCATGCGTTTTGTTTATGTGCTATGAATCGTTGTCCATGTCTTTTTTAAAGATGGAAGAAGATGGTTTGATTCGTGGAATTAAAGTGGCTCGATCTGTCCCTGCTATTAGTCACCTTGTTTTTGCAACTGATGAAATGGAGGCTTCTCATTCATTGCAATGTGTTACTTAGTCAATTGGGAAACAATCTGGTTTTTTCTTTACAAAAAATGTGAATGGGAGAGTTAAAGCTAAAAGTAGAGGCATTTTCCTCTCTGCCAATTTATGATATGGCCACTTGTAAGATGCTCTCCACTTGGTGTAAAACCCGGACTCAATGAATGGAAACCTTTTATTGAATGGGAAAAGCATTTATTTATTTATTTTTAAAGAAGAATGGGAAGAAGCTTGACGGAGTGCGGTGGAAGAAAGTTAACAATACAAAAAGGTTTTAATGCGCTTTGAGTTTTTTTTATTTTTTTTTAAATTAAATTTGTTTACATAAAAATTTATATAATTAATTTGTATAATTGATATTTTATAATTTGAAAAAAAATTACACATTTGTTTATATTAGTTAAAATAAATAGATTTCGCCAAATTAAAAGTTACTTGCCTAACACGTAATTTTCAAATTTAGTTTCTTTATTTTTTAGTATACCAAACATTAAAAAAATTTAAAAAAAAATGAACAAAAAGTTTAAAATTCATTTATAGTTTTTTTTTTCTTTTATTATTATTATTTTAAATTTTTAGTACAATTAAAAATAAAAAAATTATTTTTGAAGGTAGCAAGTGACGTCTAAGTTGATGGAATCTGTCAATTTTAATTAAATTAGATAAATATGCAATTTTTTTCAAATTAAAAATATCAATTGCACAAATTAATTGTAAAATTTTGTATGTGAAATAATTCAATTTGAAAAGATATTAAAATGCATTTAGACCATATAAAAATACATAAAAAAAAAAAAACTGTATAAAAAATATAAAAGCTTAAGCAGTACCAAATATTCTTAGCTAGAAAAGAAAATGACTGCCAAATATTCTTAAAAAAATTATATAAAATTCTAAATAACCAATCCATATTACAGAAAATTTACATTGTCATATACACAAGAGATTATATAACATCATCAAAAATTATGTATTAATCAAAAGAAAAAAAAAAAAACAAACAAAAAAAAAACCAATAATCCAAATGTACGTACAAAAAAAATTTACAATTTGCAGCTTCTGGTTGATGGGCATGAACCGAACCCCTCCTCCATGCCCAAACAAAACCCTGCTTTTGGTTGGTGGGATCCTTTCCTTCGAGGAAAGGATGGTGCCTGCCACTCGGAATTTCATCGTGGCCGCGTGCACCATAGACCCAGAGGCATTTGCAGAGCCTTTGACCAATCTCAGGGTCCTCTGCTTTACACACGACGAACAAAGAGAGAGAGACTATGAGAGGGAAAGCCCTATGTTTGAAAGAGTATTGATGAAGAGTTTCTTTTTTTTTCCTTCGTATTTTGCCAGGAAAAAATGATATGAAAAGAAGAAAGAGAGAAGTAGGCTTGATGAAGAAGCTTATTTATTTTTTATTTGGAAGTTTACTAGGAAGAAGAAGAAAAAAGAGAGAAGTAAAGCTAAAAGATAATAAATAAAATTTTGCAGTAATGCTACAGTGATGGTGGACATAATTATATATTTTTGACATGTATGAGCTTCTTTTCTCACTATATCTCAGTGGTGAACTTCTGTACAAATAACCCATGAAATTGTTCAGAATAGACTATATTAAAATTATTCAGCCCATATATTTGGTTAAATAAAATGGATGACTATCTTGCTCAAACGCTGGAACATTTTTCATCTTTGTTGCTGCTGTAAAACATTGGACAATTGGCTGAGAAAACAGGTGAGAGTGTGAAGAATCTAGAATCCTAGGCTCTTAAAAGAAAAGTGAGGTTTTGTTCTTTCTGATATATCGGTCGATGAACTGATCTGTATTTTTGTTTTATTTTGTTTTGTTTTGTTTTGTTTTGTTTTTTTGTTTTTGTTTTTTTTTTGTTTTTTTTTTTTTNATTTTATATTTTTTTTTTCTGTGAAACACTCTGTATTTCCTCATTTTTACAGTGGAATTATTAATCTCTTGATGGTCATGGATGTAGACTAGCTTTAATCTAATAGTTGAACCATATAATACTTTGTCTCAGCTTTTCTTCTCTTTATCATATTCTTTTTCGTTTATATTTTCTGGCTTGTACATGCTGGTTGGAGTCTTCTGTTATATATCTCTTTGTCTAGTATCGGTTTGGACCAGCACAACACAACGACTAAACTTTATTCCAACTATTGGGTCCAATATTATGCTTCTCGCATTTATATTGATAATACTAACATCATATATCATCACAAGCTTCTCGTAACCTTTTTTCCTATGCTGAACTCTAGCAAAATTTACACCGAAAAGATAAAGAAATATCAATATGTATTGAACTAAACCAGAAAAGTAAAGATCCAAAGAACCATTATTAAACAATTAGTAAGTTGCATAGTACAAACTAAATATCAAAAACATTTTGCAGAGTTAGAAAAACGTTCTGTTTAGTTGCTAAAATGATAAAATAAGTTAAACAGTATAGGATATGCGAGCCTAATTTTATGTAAGCTTCCAATTTCTAGTTTTTGCAATTTTCATGAGAACAAAGAATGGAAGTGGAAAGATCACAATCATAGGCTTAGTTCTATCCGTTGAAATTTAATAAATATATTATGATATAATACACATAAATATAACAAACTAATTATTATCTCATCTAAATCTTATGTTATTTAATAGTATGTGTTAACATACCGTTCGCTTTAGTTTGACTAGAAGTTTTTGCTGTTGATTCTCAATCGTTATAGAACCTACAAAAGAATAAATGGATTAAAGAGGCCACTATGAAACCAATCATCTCAATCCTCTGTTCTTTCTCATTAGGTCAAAGAATACGTATTTTTAAAACAATATCTCTCATCTCATATTTATAACCACACAAAATAATAATATAATTATAATAATGATATATTAAAAATAGAGATGAATTCAAAACCCATTAGAATTCAGTTGAGAAAAAGACATCAAGTTTGTTTGGTCTAATAGGCCCATCAAAAAATAAAGAGAGAATGATTTAAATGAGCCTTATTAAATATGTCCAATCTGATAATTGGAACGTTGAAGCCCAATAAGTCAACCTGATTATGCTAAGTCTACATAATTATTCTAACATTCTCCCACTTAGACGACATAATGATTAACTATAAACCAATATTCATTTATTACAAAATCTCTCACAAAGCAAACATGACCATTTCAGTTAAGCATATAATACATGTTGTGGTGTAAATTGAAAAATTGCAAGTGCACAAATCAACAAGTAATAAAGTGGTATTTTTTTAGAAAATTGATATCGATCCCACAGGCAATAATGTCTCTAATTTTAATTATAAATCAATTGTTAACTAAATTAATAAAAGTAAAAGAAGATTGTTTGTTGGTTGTTTGTTTGAGTACCAAAGCATTAATTAAATTGAAAAGCAATATTAAAATTGTAACAAAGCATCAAGCAATAAGTTCAAGATTTGATGAAACATGGGTTTTTCACAACTATTATTCATATTTATCCCTAATGCATGATAGATTCATAAGGTTAACCCCCCTTTGACTACAAGTGACTAGAAGTTGATTTCTCAATGCATTCTAATCTAGCAAGCACAATGTATTTAATAATTCCTAATCTAAATACCGAAATTTAAGCCCTAAGACATGCAAATCCAATAAGCTCTTGTTAAAGTTGTCACTAAGGCATGCAATATTCTTATAACCATGAATTTCATTGCCCATCCATATTATATCCTTTATTCCTAAGCCAATATAATACTTGATCTATTCACCTTTTCATGGAAGCATTAAGAACTACAATGAAACATTAACCATGAATATGAATCAAACTCAAATATGCATTAGAAACTAAATAGTCATAATAGGGCTACATCATAATCCTTATAGAGAGTTAGTTACACATGTTCTCTAAAATATCTATCAAATATTCTAGAGAAAACATAAATTAAATAACAAAGAAAATTAAGAGTATAGAAACAAATCCAAAGGTTGATGGTTGCTGAATTTGGTCTCTAATCCTTCTCCTCTTTCCTTCTCCAAACTATGCCTCAAGATGCAAGGTTGAAGTCTTCCACAAGCTGGCCAAAATTCTCCCTTGATCAAGACTTGGTGTAGCCGAATTCCTCTATATAAAAAACCTTGAAAACTGAAATAAAAACTAGAACTCTAACCTTGTTGCCATGAGAATGAAGGAAAAGAAGTGCAGCCGTGAGGGTTGGTGAGACTTCTAGCCTTGAGGGTTGTAGAAAGGAATGGTGTCTGGTTATGTTATGCTACAAGGTACATGGTATTTATAGGAGATGTTTAACCTAGGAAAAACTCTAGAGTCATTCTCTAACCCTAGACATTATTCCAATTAAATAGGAGATAATATATATTCATAATCACAACTCCTATATTTCCTCAATATGGTCGGCTCTCTAAATTTGATAAGCTCATTGGTGTCTCACATTCACACTAAGATAAGGAAACATTTCATATCCCTTTTGGAATCCAATTTAAATCTAATTTTAATTCATTTTCCTAATTATTATTCCAATTAAAATAATCTGATATTCCATGTGGCATATGATGTGGCACTGATTGCACATTTGCCTGGAGTGTGATGATGTTGCAATCCATGTATAGGTTTCATCCTAGTAGGCAAAGACATTTTCCTTTCATGTCTTCAGTATCCATCAGCATATTCCAAAAATACTTTGGATGACCAAATAAACTCCGAATCCACTTCTTCTGGTTGTAAAAGTCTATGTCTTAGCTTTTTAGGAATATCTTGATCGCACAATTTGGACATCAGGAAGACACTCAAATTCCAATTTTCCCAAGAGAGTGTTAGTCTGCACAACTGTTGAAAATGTTGATATTGTAAATGAAACTGGTACTGATTGGCCAATCCAGTTGCAATGACACTTTACAGAATTGAATCCTAGTGAATTAGAAATCATTTCCAATTAAAATCACACAAAACCTCAAAGTGTTACTCCAGATATGGTTTTTTCAGTAAAGATTGCGCAGAAATACAGTAATTTCAGCTTTTGCCTTTCTTTGACTGAAAATAGAAAAATACAATATTTGAATACTTTTTATTAACATTTAATTTTAAACTAGCTTAAATCCAATATAAAAATTGGCATAAAAATATGAACTTTTATGCCTATCAAATACTCCCAAATTGAACTTTGCTAGTCCCTAGCAAAGAAAGAACTAAAAACTCAATTCCTATAAAATACTCAAATACCTTGATAAGGTTGCCTAAAAGATTGCACAATTATATTAATTCAAACGTAATTTCCAAGTGATCATGCATCTCAACACCTTATCTTTTATTTAACATTATCATTACTTTCAAGTGTGTGTGTGAAATCAAATAATACATTCAATGTCATGCACTTGAATAAATCGACATTAAATAGAGATTGAAAATAAAGATATGAACCACCATATGCTTAACATAATTTATAGCTCTCCACTAATGTAGATCAATGCATTACCTTAAATCATTAGGACTTTATAAGCTTGTAACGTAAAGGCTAAAGGGTAATGGGTTAGAAGAAAGAAAATGATAGGAAAATAAAAATTCAAAGAAAGGAAACTTATGAATAATATGCTTATAAAACTTTTTGTTTTCTCCTTTCAAAGACATTTTTCTTCTTACCTTCCTTCAAACTTCACAAAACATCTTCTCTTCTTCACAACATCATTTTTTTCCCTTCCAACTCCTTTTTTCACTTCTTTTGAACATATAAATATATTTTTTTTTCTATTATTTTTTCTTTTTCCTTCTAACCCCCAAATTGTTCTTTTTCATCCATTGCTCAAAATTCTTTTCTCCACATCAAAGATACATAGTAGCCAAATTTTCACCAACATCAACTAGCCCCAAATTATTTTATACTTTACTCCACCAAATACAAATTTATAAGCATGTATCAATTTTAACATAAGCTCTCTTTAATAAATGTGTATAAGGTAGAAAAAATATACTTAGGCTCAAGAAGGTAAGTTAATGTGGTTTAAAGAACAAAAAGGCTCTAATATGCAATCAATTATGCATCCTAAAAATGGCTCGAATATGGTACTAATGGGTAAATATTTCAAATGTAGGCTAGAAAGGTTCAAACTCAAAACAAAAAAAATGACCTAAATTATATTCAAAGCAATGCATCTCTCTAGGATTTCTCCTCAAGCAATAATTATGTAAGTTCTAGAGTTAAAAAATAATCACTCTAAATTAATGCAAATCTTCTCCAAAATACATTCTAAATCATGCATATTTAATAAAGTGCTCAAAATGGTTTTGAAAGTAACAACATGCGAATTTAACTTTAGGCATTAGAGAATACAAAAAAACAATTCCACTACCTAAGAATAAATTTATTTACAATCATATTTTTATCATAGGCTCATCAAAATATTTAAAAACACCTCAAAAACAAAAACAAAAAAATCAGCAAACAAAATTAAGAGTTTACTAAACCTAAAATTAAAAACTCAACCTAAAAATAAAAACTAAAGATGAAAACTTTATACAAAGAGAACCACCCCCAAATTAGATGAACATAGTCCTCTATGTTAAAAACAAAGAAAATAAACATAATAAAGAGTAAAGGTAAAGAAAGCTTCACCATTTGATGCAATGCAAATTTTAAGCTTATTAAGCTCCCTTTTGGCCAATTACCCCTTCTATGCCTTTTCTTTGATTTTTTTCTTCTTTGACACCTAAAACACAAAATAAAATAACTAAAAGAAATTAAAAATTAAAAATCAGAAATTTTAAACTTTGGGTTGCCTCCCAAAAAGTGCTTGTTTCAAGTCTTTAGCTTGACTTTCTTGTGGAGCTCATCTTGGTTTCTTCCTTGGGTTGCCTCCATCATCTAGCATCCCTAAAAGTGACTTCTCCCTTGTATGCCTCAGAGGCTTGAGTCTTTTAGATTTCATTGGTTCATACATATAAATTTTTTGTTTTCTAGAACTATGTCTTAACTTTAAAGTACCCTTGCATACATCAATTTTTGCCTTGCTTGTAGCTAGAAATGGGCACCCTAAAATGATTCCATTACTTTCATGAAATACCACAAAATCAACTAAGAAAGAAAACATACCAACCTCCACTCTAATAGTCATGGCTATCCCTAAAGGATGAATTTGGCTTTGATCGGCCATATTCACTGTCATAATGGTTGGTGTCAATTTCAAGCCTAATTTCTATGCAATACAGTTATCCATAACATTAATAGTTGCACCCAAATCACTTAAGCAATTAGATAATTCAGTTCTACAAATGATGCAAGATATCTCAAATCTTCCTTGGTCTTTTATTTTTCTAGATATTTTTTCTTTATCCTCCTTTTTTATTGAAGAAGGTTTATCCATGTAAAAAGTCTCTTTAGCAAGGCCATCTTTACTTAGTAGTTCCAATGTTTCCTTCTCTAAATTAATTTTAGTTCTACTAATAGCTAATAAAGGCCTACCAAAAATCATTCAAGCATTAGGATCCTTCATTTTTATGACTCTAAAATCCAGCACATACTCAAGAGATCCAACCTTGATGCAAATGTCCTCCAAAACACCTTCAACTTTAACATGAGTGTTGTCGCCCAAAATAATATCATCATTGGTTGAGCGAAGCCATCTGTAACCTAAACTCATGCAAATAGAAAAATGCGTAATGTTAGTGGCAGCACCAAGATCACATAAAGCATTAGAAAAATTAACATTTTTAATTTTGTAATCAAAAGTAAATTTTCCTGGATCTTGTAGTTTCTTTGGAAACTCTTGGTATTCGTCACTTTCTTCCTTTTTCTTCTATTTTTCTTGTCTCTTTCTTTCTGCCTCTCTCTCCCTAATTTGATTAACAACCACTTTTTGATCAATAAAAGTGTATCCTTCATACACTTGATTATGTCCATACATGGGATGAAAGTCATCTTCATTAAAAGCACTACTTTCACTTAACTCATCCCATGTTTCATCCATTCTTTCTCTTGTCTCTTCTTCTAGGATAAAATGCTTAGGCATATCAACCTGTTCACTTTCTTCACCAATATCATTAGAGCCCATAGCATTTTCTTCAATTGGCTTGTCCAAATCCATAGCATCTTTCACCAATTCGGCTACCACCTTTCTTTGTGGTCCAAAATTTTATTTTTTGGAGGCCTTTCTTTTTACTATCCTTTTTCCTTTAACATATTCATTGTATGTCCAGCATTCTTCCTCTGGATCTTCTTTCTCAAACCATTCTTCAAGTTTGGCAACCATTTCAGAAAGTGTTTGACCTTGTTCTTCCTTGGTCGATTCTTTCCTTGTGTTCTCCTCCAAGTTGGTTATTTCGGTTTTGCTTGGCATTTTCTTTTCTTGAACACGTTAGGACTCTTTTTTGATGAGGGGCTTGTCCAACTTCCTTCCACTCCTTAGCTTTGCTGTTTGGACATCTTCGTTTGGATTTATTTCAGTTTGACTTGGAAGAGTGCCCATTAGTATTTTAATGGCTTGAGTGCGTTGCCGTACTTGCATCCCTAGTCCTTTTATTGCTGCATTTGTTTCCTGTATATAAGCACTATAAATTTCATTCATTTTAATCATAGATTGATCAAGTAAGGAAACAATATGAGATAGAGATTGAGGTTGAGTTTGAGAATTTTTCTGGAAGTTGGAGGATTGGAATTGTTGGTGTTGTTGAGATGAAATTTGATAGATTCCTTTTTGTTGTCCTCATTGAGTGTTTCAATTGTCTCTCCATGAAAAGTTTGGATGGTTTCGCCATCTTGGATTGTAAGTGTTGGAGAAAGGGTTGTTGTTGCTATTGCCTTGGCGGAAATTACCTACAAAATTTACATCATTAGTTTAAGTAGGGTTTCCTAAATGACAATTTATACTTACATGGTTATCCCCACAATATTCACAACAATTAAAATTAGAAATATTGAAAATATAATTAAAATGGTTTCAAGTTGCTTTGTAAGCATTGCAACTTGACAACTCAATTTGTTTATCTTATCCTCTTCATGGACAACCATGGTCTTCTTAAGGTTTTGGCTCATTTCACTTGCCCATTGTGAGTTATTGATTGCCATCTCTTCCAATAGGTTGTATGCGTCATATTGAGACTTCTTTAGCAAAGCACCATCTGCAGCTCATCTACATTTTTTGTTATAAAATTCAACTCATTATAAAATGTTTGGACTTGAATCAAAATGGGCATCCCTATGGTGTGGACACTTCCTAAGTAACTATTTTAACCTCTCCCAAGCTTCATACAAAGACTCTCCATTTAATTGGTGAAAAACGTTTATCTCATTTCTAAGCTTGGTGGTTTTAATAGGTGGGAAAAATTTATTTATAAATTTAAAAGCTAAATCATCGCAAGTGATGATACTTACAGGAGATAAAGACTGTAACCAACTGTTGGCTCTATACCTTAAGGTAAAATGAAACAACCTAAGTTTAACAGTGCCCTCAGTAATCTCATTGTATTTTACTAACTCACATACATAACATAAATTCGATATATGTTGGTTAGGATCCTCACTAAGTAACCCTCCAAATTGTTAGTTGTTAAGCATAGACATGGTAATAGGTTTGACCTCAAAGCTAGGTGCATCAATAGGTGGTCTTCTAATATATGACATATCCTCAACCCTCCTAGGTGCAGCATAATCTCTAATGGACCTATAACCTGATTTTCAAGAATTATGGGGTTACTTTGGTTTTCCTTATTGTTATCTTTCGGTATTTCTAAACACAGTTTCTCTAACTTTGTCTCTCCTTAACCTCCTCAAGTCTCTTTCAGAAAATTCAGTTTCAAAATGTAAACTCATAAAATAAAATAAACACACAAAACTGATCAAGAAATAACAAAACAGAAAATTAAATTAACAAAACAGTAAAACAGCAACTTTAAAACTAAAAATTAAATTAAACAAACTAAATTAACTCAAAAGAATTAAGCCTAAATGCAAACCAAATTAAAATCAAAGCAAACACAAAATTAAAGCAAAATAAAATAAAAAACAGCAAGCAAAACAAATTAAAAACATAAATAAAAGTGCAGTTATTTTTTTTCTTTTCGGATTTTTGGAATTTTTATTATTAAAATTTTTCTTTTATATCATAATCAAAGATTAATCAAAAAGCAAACTAAAAAAAACTCAAAGTCAGTAAATTAAGCCAAAACAAAAAAAACAGCAAACAAAAAATATATATATTTTTTTCAAAACCGGAAACTATAAACCCTAAACACACAAATAAATTACTTAGCTGCTTCGATGTCCCCCTTCTTCAAACTCAAATTGGATTGCTTTGGATCCAAGAAAGCTCTCCAATTATTGTTCTTTGATGGCTAAAACCGAACCTACACAAAAACAAAAACAAAAATTAGACTAAAAACAGTAATTTAATCAACAATAAATTTAAATCAAAACTAGAAATAATTATTCCCTAGCAAAAACTTGTTGGGGTGTAAATTGATAACTTGCAAGTGCACGAATCAAAAAGTAATAAAGTGGTATTCTTTGAGAAAACCGATATCGATCCCACAGGGAATAATGTCTTTAATTTTAATTATAAATCAATTGCTAACTAAATTAATAAAAGTAAAAGAAGATTGTTTGTTGGTTGTTTGTTTGAGTAGCAAATCATTAATTAAATTGAAAAGCAATATTAAAATTGTAACAAGGCAGCAAGCCATAAGTTCAAGATTTGATGAAACAAAGATTTTTCACCCCTATTATTCATATTTAGCCCTAATGCATAATATATTCATAAGGTTAACCGCCATTTGACCACAAGTGACTAGAAGTTGATTTCTCATTGCATTCTAATCTAGTAAGCACAAGGTATTTAATTATTTCTAATCTACATACCGAAATTTAAGCCCTAAGACATGCAAATCCAATAAGCTCTTGTCAAAGTTGTCACTAAGGCATGCAATATTCCTATAACCATGTATTTCATTACCCATCCATATTATATCCCTTATTCCTAAGCCAATATAATACTTGACCTATCCAGCTTTTCATGTAAGCATTAAGAACTACAATTATTAACCATGAATATGAATCAAACTCAAATATGCATTAAAAACTAAATAGTCATAATAGGGCTACATCATAATCCTTATAGAGTGTTAGTTAAACATGTTCTAAAAAATATCCATAAAAATATTCTAGAGAAAACATAGATTAAATAACAAAGAAAATTAAGAGTATAGAAGCAAATCCAAAGGCTGATGGCTGTTGACTTTGATCTCAAATCCTTCTCCTCTTTGCTTCTCCAAACTATGCCTCAAGATACAATGTTGAAGTCTTCCACAAGCCGGCCAAAATTCTTCCTTAATCAAGACTTGGAGTGGCAGAATTTGTCTATATAAAAACCCTTGAAAACTGAAATAAAATATAGAACTCTAACCTTCTTTAACCTTAGATATTATTCCAATTAAATAGGAGATAATATATATTCATAATCACAACTTGTCGCACAATTTGGACATCAGGAAGACACTCAACTTCCAATTTCCCTAAGAGAGTGTCAGTCGGCCGCTGTTGAAAATGTTGATCTTGTAAAACAAACTAGTATTGATTGGCCGATCCAATTGCAATGAAACTGTGAATTAGGAATCATTTCAATTGGAATTGCACAAATCCTCAAAGAATAGCTCCATATATAATTTTTTCAGTAAAGATTGCGCAGAAATACAGTAATTCCAGCTTTTGCTTTTCTTTCACAAAAAAAAAAAAAAAAACTTGAGTACTTTTCATTAACAATAATTCTAAACTATCTAACATCCAATATAAAATGTGGCATAAAAGCATTAACTTTTTATGCCTATCTATGCACCGACAGAGTACAACAATACATATAACTTAGATCTTAGAGGTTCAATATCAATAAATCTCAATTAATAACCATCACTATTTCAACCATGCATATAGTGTATCTATAGGAAATGACAATAA